>JAQFXN010001673.1:0-14545 GCA_034693365.1 Liacarus xylariae
CTCAATCGATGTGCATAGGTTTCTTGACATTCCACCATTTTTTTAATCATACGTTTATGGCACAACTTTGAGGTGGCCCCGTCAACACTGTGCAAGTGATGCTCAACTAACCTCAAGAGAAGACCTGCTCTGTATATTAAGTTATCTTAAAATTTTCAACTAGTGTTTACAAAAATTTAATACCTATACCCCTCTTGAGAATCTCTAAAAACTAAACTAAGCTCTTACAGCGTTTGGCGTTTGGCCTAAAGTCAAACACAAATATCAAGTTTGCTGGTATTTCTCACTGGAATTTCCCCAAATATTAAACAATTTCTCATAAATGGCATTATTTTTTATCATAATTTTGCGAAATTTCTTTTTTTAATATAGAAAATTATATTTAAAAATTCTTTTCATAAAATTATTGAAAAAAATAAAATAAATTAATATATTATTAAATCTTTTGAAGTCTTTTATTTGAACTCATTTCAGTTAATTATTATTCAGTATTTTTAATATTCAATTAATTCGTTTTATAAAAGGAAAACTCTTCGAGAACTTTAAGTATGAATTTTCATATTCGCTCTGTTTTTCTGATGAAAACTTTCCATTACTTTCATTATTCAATTCGATCTCTTCTTCTATTATAGATAAAGACATAACGAGGAAAAGTTTGTATTGAGATTTCAAAGAAAATGTTTACTCTTTATTATACCTGTGCTATCTTTAACATCTTTGAGGCTCATTATACTGGATCTGCGAACACCTTTAGCTTCAAATGGTGTGTCAGGTCTTTGAGAATATTGGGACAAATCTCTATTTGATTTAATGCTATTGTTATCCATCGTCGACCACATCCTGTTTTTATAATTTATTTATTTAAGATCAATGTCTTAACAATTTAGACAATAATTATTGTTTAGAGAAATGCATTCGAGGAAAGGGTTAGAATATAATAGTTTGAATATTAATTGAGCAGAACATTAATAATTGAGACAATTTATGCCAACCTTTTAGATCTTTCGAGAATAGAGTTTTCATTTTTGGTACTTTCCCTTCCAGAGTGTTGACCTCTTCCATTACTCTGAACCGGAGCAGCCTTTTTGGGGTCTTCTGAGTACTTATTGGAATGCAATGAAAAAGAATGACTCGATTCTGAAGGTGAATAAAAAGACAAGTGCCTCGAAGATAGCCTATACAGTGTATACATACATATAAGAGTTGGTGTTTTTGAACTCTTCAGTAAAAAAACGTCAACTTTAAAGTCAAAAGATTTATCTCTTGGAAGAACGACTTACGTGATTAAGTCCTCGTTTACTCTATTATTAATCGGTGCCACAATCGAACTGTACTCCATTAATATACTACTCTCAATGGACGGCACCGACAGTGACCTTGACCTCAAACATTGAACGGGTGTTTGTACCCGAACTTTTGGAATTGAAAGATATCTATTATTTGTTGGCCAAGTCTTGTTGTCATTGGTCTCAAAAGCCAAATCTTCTTTATTATTGTTGAGACTCAAAGAATATGACATCAGTTGTGGTGTTTCTTGAATAGTATCCGATCCTTTCAATTAGACCATTGTTTATATTAAATATAGTTTATATACAGTTCAGTCTTATCAATGATGGATAAGACTCTTATCAAAAGAGGAAATGGAATATATAGAGAAAAACATCTAAAGTATTCTCTTCTTCCTATCTATTTTTTATTTCTATAAAGTAATCCTGCTTGTTAGATTTGAAAATATAAATACCCACTACAACTTGGGTTAAATTATGTTATTTTTTTTGTTCAAATATAGAACAGCTTAATAAACATTGCGCGAAAATATCCTGTCTCTAAAGATTTAAATGCAGCATTTAAGCAGCTTGTCAAAATTTAATATTCTTGGAAGCTCTAATATGCCATATATTCTATTCAAACAAATTAAATTAGAAATAAGTTTTAAAATATTCTGTATTTACCAATCATTTTATTGTCTGATGGTTTTGTTCCATTAAATCTAACAATAGGGGTACGAATTGGCGCTGGATTTTTATCAATAGTGTTTACTCGTCTCATATCAATTCAGTTTATTTCTGAAATTATTTCATAATTTGAGAAAAAATTTCAGAATTTTAAGTAACTTAAAGTAAAAGCGTCGCACGATTTTATAGACATATGAATCGGACAGAAACCAAATGAATACACTTGTTTTAAAAGCTTTTCCTCGTGTTTTTGCATCTTGAACCTGTTGTATATTTGCATTATAATTTTTATATATACTGTTAGTTCAAGTAATGCATTAATAAATTTGAATATTTTATCAATGCTTTATCGTATGTTGTATCGGAAGTTGTTTATATGTTTACAAATTCATTGATGTATTACTCGAACTTATATATAAAAATTATAATGCAAATATACAACAGGTTCAAGATGCAAAAACACGAGGAAAGGCTTTTAAAGCGAGTGTATTCATTTGGTTTCTGTCCGATTCATATTAAGAATAAGTTAATATTAAGTTTGTATTTAATAACTTTTGTGGGTTTTTCTGTTTCCATAGCATTTGAAATTGATTTCTGAAAATTCACATCTGAATAAGAACTAACAAATCCATAAAATAAACTTTTCAAACATTTAATATTTAAGAAGGCTTTGTATTTGTAGTCATTTTATTTATAAATAATTATAATTAAATAATAAGAGTATCAATGCATTACTTAATCTTTAGTATTACTTATTTTCAATTATTTAGTTTGCAATATACAGTACAGTATAAATATTTTCATAAAAGAATGAGACAAATGAAAGAAAGAGTACTTAACAATGAATGGTTAGTTTATACTAAAAACATTTTATCATAGTTATAGTTAGCGTTGCAAATGAATAAATTTAGAGAAATTTATCATTAAATTTACTATAAATTTATTAATAAATTTACCTCTGTTAGAAAATTTAATATTTACATAAACTTATATAATTAAATTTTCTTAAAATTTAAAAAATTTTTATAATATAATTAAAGTGGATTAATTCATCTTGTTTAAATTTAATTTAGTGATGTGTAGAATAAAAAGTCCTGATTCAAAAAATATTCAAAATTTATCACATGATTAATGAAAACATCTCAAATTTGGGAGAAAAATGGTAATGAAGTAACCATTTTACTTAAATACTTGTTTTGAATCGAAAATAAAGCAATTTATCAAAAAAATAACCAGTTTAACCTAAAGTGTGATTGTACTTCTTTAGTTTGAATCAAAGGTCTGCAATTATACTGAAGAAAGAGAATAGTAGAGATACAGAGCGTTGTACTATGGTTTTCTATAGGATTTAGGAAAAGACATTCTTACCCCTGGGACATTAATTTGAAACCTATAGTATCTAAAAATTCAGCTAGTAAATAAAAAATTTTAAATTGTTAGTGATATAAAGTTTTATAGATAAATGCCTGGATGATATTGAAATTATTTTTTAGTCTTCAATTAATTTCTAGAAACTATTAATCTTAAGATTTAATTACAGTTATTCATATTTTTCCTTATTAAATTTTCTGAATAAATTTATCGAACAAAATTAAATTTACTAGTAAATTTATTGTCATTTAAATAATTTATTAATTTTTTCAATAATAGTCAATAATACTTTTAAGATTTTAGAGTTTATGTCTATAGCATTGGAAGATTTAACTTCATATAAAAATATGAAAGTTTATTGATAAAAATATTGAAGTTTTTATTTCTAATTTCAATTTTGTCTAATGACTAAGAAATTGACCCAACTGCGAGAAGAACAGCGGAAGCATATAATAAAGCGCTGCACTTATAGTGTTTTGTTTCAAGTAATGTATAAAATGACAAAGTAATGTATAAAATGTATAAAATGTATAAAATGACAAATTCAAATAAAACACTATAAGTGCAGCACTATATTATATGCATTTGCTGTTCTTCTCGCAGTTGGGTCAATTATACATTAAATGATTATTAATTGATATGATTTGTAGAAGAAATTATTTTATTGAAATATTAAAGTTTAAATCTGTAAATATGTCTATTATTTTTGGATTCATTTGTTTGCGATTAGTTATAAAATATTAATCATTAAAAAAATTTAATCCTTAAAAATGGAAATTAAATACATAAATCTCATAAAGAAATTAATAATAAACTTTAATTAAATACAGTTAAAATTCTGTTTGCCATTCAGAGAAAACATCGCATAAATCTTAAAAGTATTCACTATAATCCTATAATAGATATGTAAAGCATCGTTTGCTATAAATGTATCAGGGTAACCTGAGAGTACCTCTGTGGCAGACTTCCACCTAGAAGTGTATTTTTAAGTTGGCCACATTACTTTGTATTTCATAAAATTAAAAAAAAGATTAGCCAGTTCCTCTACTGCATCTACACTGAGCTTTTGCACTAATGATAAAAATTGCTTTATTTATCCTGTATAACATCGAGGGATGGGCAATAGGGGGGGGGGGTTAAAATATCCCGAAGCCATACAGACAAGCAATCAAGGACTTTCAAGACACGACAACCGAAATGTAAACTGGATTTTGGCACCTGGAACATCTCTTCTCAGAGGGAAAAGGAAGCGGAGCTTGTGGAAGAGGCAAGGAGATACCGCCCTGGATATAGTCGGACTTTCCTCTACTAAACGCCGTGACTCTGATGAAGCTGAGATAAACGGGTGTTAACTCTTCTGGTGAGGGTGTGGGAGCTCAACATCTCACGCAATGGCGGGAGTGGGGATACTCAGATCAACCTGGCTTGCTGAGAGAGTATTGGAGTGGACTTTATTAGCTATGAGAATCGGAATTTTGAAACTAAAGATTGACAAAAGATTATTGAATTTGGTGCGGGTGTATGTATGCACCACATTCAGAAAGTGAATGTGTCATTTCCTGAGGCGCTGGTATCGATGAAATTACAAGTTCAAGTATCTCGTGTTTACATTCACGAGTGATGGGCGGACGGAAAGTGAGATTAATTTGCGTATCGCTAAGTCGAGTGCGGTTTTGCGAGAACTTTATCGCACAATTGTAGCGAAGAAAGAGATGAGTAATGCTGCGAAGTTGGCGGTATTTAAATCAGCCTATGTCCCAACCCTCACCTATGGTCATGAGCTCTGGGTAATGACCGAAAGAGTGGGTTCGCGTGTTCAATCTGCCGAGATGAGATTCCTAAGAAGGGTGGCTGGAGTTAGAAGAATAGATAGGATCAGAAACTCAGCCATCAGGGAATCTCTAAACATCGACCACTACTTCTCCAGATCGAGAAATCACAGTTGCGTTGGTTCGGACATGTGCTGAGAACGCCTACAAATAGACTGACGCGAAGATCTATTTGTCTCAGCCTAACAGCCTTAGACCGAGAGGGAGATCAAGAAAGACGTGGCGTTCGCACAGAGAAGAGTTGTGCGATCAAATGGATTTATCTCAGGCCGGAATCCAGAATTGGGTATTGGATAGGAGTGAATGGAGGTTTATGATTGCCGACCTTCAACCCCGACCCGCAAGGATAAGGGGTCGTGAAAATGAATGAATGAATTAACATCAGAATACAATAATTTGACAATCCTAGGGGGGACTGGTAATCCCAGGTTCAAGAGTGTCCAAAGTCTAAAAACGTCAGGGTTATTTATCGGCAAAGCCAAGAGGGTAAATATCGAATTTTGTAGATTTTAAACTAGGTATTCCAGAGGAAAATTTTTAACACCACTTTCAAAGATAATACAAGCAAATTATGATAAATTATATAAGAATTTAACAAAATGTGGCCAAATTTAGCAAGATTTTTATAGCATTCTGTTATTTTCTAGAATTTAGTGAATTTCACAAAATATTCAATAAACCGCGCAATTGCCGTATTCCCTGACTTTATATTTCAGTGTAATATTAGGTCATTTTCGAAGAAGGGGTGTAATATTAACTAGGTATTACACCCAGTTATGAGCTCAGAGAACAAACTTTTCAAACTGTAATCTAAAGTTGAATTTAACACATTTTCCATTCATTTTCACTAAAATTACAAACAAAGTGTTGAATGTTTTTAAAGTGAATTAACGAATCCTTTGAAAACGAATCCAATAATTAATTTTCATTTCCTTTGTTATCAATAAAAGAATTACTTTTGATTTTAATTGACTTAATATTACTGTAATTTTATGTCGATTTCTAAGAGAGGGTGTAATATTAACTAGATTACAAAAATTGCAAAATCTTCTAAAATGACTTAATATTACATGAAATTCAAAGTCAGAGAATATGGTAATGTACTTTTTTTTGCTCCCGATTTAAGCCGTTTTTTACTTCCGACCGATTTGATAGGTTTACTCCCAATCTTTACCAAACATATCGATGATTTAAAACAGTAGTCTTTCTGTGAAATATGTAAAATTATCTTTTTATTCTTTTCATTATTTTATTTTTGTTGTTGTCTTGGATTATGGATGGGATGGTAAGTGTTAGAAGAGAGTATTTTTGGCGATAACTTAGGAAAGGATCCAGGGAGTATTACGTCATCATATTGATGATTTTTGTCTAGGGGTTGAAGGGAAGGTATTACACAATCATTATAATTGAAACATAGCTTTTTCAGAGTATTTGATAATTTTTACAAAATATAATATTCTAATGCAGACATTTCTCCAAAAGATCCGGGGGTACACGAAAGCTCGCTTCTTAGAGATTAACATTTTTTTACCAGGGGATTTACAGATTTGGACCCTACTTCCACATTTCTACCCTGATCAAATATCTCCTCATTTTTATAACTTATTACCCAATTCTCTCCTATAGTAGATTTGAATTTACACTCAACATCTGAAGACATATTACTTCAATCAATCGATTATAAATATCACAAAAAAACGTTAAAATCAATCAAAAAATAAATTCGAATATTTTATTGAATGTCAAAAAACTTAAATAAATATATTATAAACTTTTCTTTAGGTTAAGCCGCAGAATCAAAAAATGAATCGATTATTGCCGACAACTGTTGTGGAGTGTATTTTATATATTTGTCTGCATTTTTTGTAAAATTCATGTTTACGTATCTGTAATTAAAATAAATAGTCTTTAATTTTTAAGGCATTAATTCGATATAATAAATGCTCGGGGTTTTGCAAGCTATGAAAACACTCAAAGGGGGGGTTATTTTTCTGCAAATCTTGGCGACGAAGTATAGAAGAGGGAATAGAAGTTTGAAGAAATTTAATAGTATTTCGTCTGTTTTAGTATATATTCAACAGAATATTCATAAAAATTATTCAGAATTTGGTTGATTTTTATAAAATATTCTGAATTGTTGGACAAAATGGGTGAGGAGAATACCAAAACCGCGAGTTTTGCCTAATTTGCACAAACCCTATTACAGTATATTTTTTCGCATGGAGTATTAGGGCCTTCACCCCCTCAAACATCTCTCCTAATTCCTAACAAAAATATCAAATAATCGACATTTGAAATCAACCAAATGAGTCGCCGCCGATTACCCCTCCCTATCATTACCATTGAATTGTGAACAATTAAACAACTAGTTTAACGACTTATTTTTAGTTATTCATTAATTTCAGTCATTATTATTGCATAGAATTAAACAAATACTAACTTATCGTAAAAGAGTCTATATTTAGGTTCGATATAATCCCTGTTTTCTTGTTTCAAACTTTCTCTCAGTTCAATGTCTGGAATCGCAAACGCCGTTTGAATTTTGTGTATTTCTTCGATTTCTTTATTGAATCCCTATTCGAATGATTTAATAAATCAATTAATTTATATTTTGTCTAAAATAGTGGTACGCAAGGAGTATAGTTAAAAGAGCTCCTGCGCATCGATAGGCTAAAGAAATGGCAAATCATTTACTGCAAACTTGTCTTTAATGTTTTGTCTGTCTTTGTCTTTGAGTTTCATATTCGCCATATTATTCATTTCAGGCATTGTTCGCTGTTGTGAAAGGGGTTTATCTATTTCGAGGACATAATGAAGAACTCGACTCCAACTTTGAGAATAAATCCGTTTGCAGTCCAACATCTGTTCTTCATATACCGCCTCTATCTCTGGGTTATACATGTGAACGATATTTAGTAAATTTGATTTTCTGAGCGTCTGTTTTGAAATTCAAAATATAATTAAAATAAATTTACGTTTTATTAATACAATTAAAGACAAGTTAATAGAAGAACAGATGTCAACCTTAAGGATATAATGGGTATTATTCAGTTTGAAAATAGCCTTCAGGTGAGGATCGCTATAGAATTCGCTTTTATTTTGTAGGGTTAGTCCCAGTGCTGACAGAACTCGAGTGATATATTGTGCAAAAGCGAGTCTATTCTTATCGGAAGAGTTTTCGAGTGATTGTAAATCAGTTACAGTTATAACTCGAGACAATATATCCAAGTATTCGAGTAATTGTACGATAAATATCATGACATTACTGGTCAGTTCGTGAACTGTTCCGTCTTTGGGTACTTTCGTGTGGACATCGCTTTTGATATATTCGATAAACTCTTCGAGTGATCGGGAAATAGTTGTTTGTAAAGCAACGACTAAACCCTGGAATTTCGACTGAACCTCAAGATTGCATCCGTCGAACAGTAGATCGAAGTTGTGTCTCATCGACGCCTGATGTCTGAGGATTGGGAACAAACACAGAGCTGAGGAAAAGTCTTGACGAACAATACACTTCTTAACCCTATTGGCCAACGCCTCGCCCTCTCCCACAACACTCTCGAGTGAGGGGTAAACCAAACGACTGAAAATAGGTCTTTGATGTTCAGAACGAATGATTGAATTCATTAGTTTGAGTTCGCTTTGCATGAGTTTGTAGAGCGCAGTCACACAGGTCAGGTAACCCACGATTTCCCGTTCACTAATGGACAGATCGTCTTTGGCCTCAACTGTCGGTTGACTCGATTTAGAGCCCAACACATCGCCCGGTATTACGTCTTGAAGTTTCTTCATTAGCGCCTGTTGTATACTCTTAGGTGTGCGCCGAACGGCACCGGACTCTCTCAGTTGAGTCACGTTTTTGCGACCCAAAGCCGGAGAGCTGTGAGAAACAGTTTGACCACTAAGTTGTGGTCCACCACTGCATGACTTCTGATGATCTCTCAATCCATGCAAAGACTTCAATAACACTTCTGATCGAAGGTTAGCGTAAACTGTAATGAAGTCGTCGTTACGATTAGCGCAAAGCCATTCCGCCAATTGTCTCAACTCATCCCTCGCTTTCTCTGATTTATATTTAATTAATAATTAAATTAATGAATTGTTTTTAATTGAGTCCAACTATCGAATACCCGGCAATTGTTCAAAAATAGTTTTGTCCGAATCAGGACTGTCCTGACTGTCCTCCTCGTGGACCAAGTCGTATATAAGAATGGGAGGCACAGGAACGCTATGTCTGGAGAGCAATTGGCGGAACTCCCGCTCAATACAATTGCCCCCCTTTTCATATAAAGCACTCTATTTTTGATTAAATAATTGTTTTATTAGAAAAACTCAGATTAGAAGCAAAACAATTGACTCAATGCTCACGACATTCATTAGTTCAGGACTTTCGGGATTATTGAGTTCGAAGTAATCGATGGCTTCTTTCAGTCGATCCAAGTTCTTGAGGTACGAATCAAACGAGTCGTTCGGACCGGTAGTGATGTTGGCCTCGACCTCATTGGCGACGGTATAGAACTTAATGACATAATCGAGTCGTTCCAGAGTTGAGACAATGTTCTGTTGGATTGTCTGCAGATTTCCGGTCTCTCTATAGACGGGTTGTATTGTTTGCTCCAATTTAGACAGTCTTTCGTCGAAATGAGATAATATTCCACTCATTTGTTTCGATTGTTTATTACTTTTATTCAATAAATCTTTAAATAAATCTAAACTTTTTATCGCTTTTTCTAATTTATCGCTATTTTCTTCCATTTTTTCAATAAAACTGAATAAACATTATATAAATAAATATTATTTTAGTTATAAATAAGTATTATTTCAATAATTCAAGCATTAATACAAACGACAGAAATATTGAATCGCTTTTAAATTTATATTAATCTTAATTCAGTGAAAATAACTAAAACTATTTTTAAGTGTCATTATTTAGTAGTGGCATAGATTCACCAAGATTCATTATGACGTAGGTTTAATATGCTTAACGCCCTCTCAACCAGACACTGATCAAACTTGTGTTTGATGAGTTTGAGCAATTTAAAATATATATGAATTATTTAATAACAGTTGAATTTTAACAAAATACCTACATTGGACTGAATTAATAGTTGATCATGTTTAATTTGTGTAGAAAGTAAGGAATTTGACAGAAGAACAATAAAAAATAAACAAACATAATCTTGTTCATTTATAAACAACGTAAATTAATGTAAAGTAATTTATATTCAAGGTTTTCGATATATTTATCCCGGAATCTGAAATCCAGATTAGATCTAATATTTCAGTGCTTTTCAATTATTTCTTAGTGTTTAATAAAATTATTAAATCATAAAAAATATTTTACATTATTTTTTTTGTTTTCGCTGAAAATATTCAAACATTTAATTTAATTATTTAAAACATTAACTCGTATGCACTGAAAATCAGCCCCGGGTTGAGTGCAATGCGAGAATAAATAATAATAAATTCAATTCCATTTCATTTATTTGATTATTAATTCTTATTTGAAAACAATTCATAATTTCAAACTTAAGTGTAAAAGAATTATATTTTGTTTGACATTTAAAATACTTTTATTACACTTTAAAACTCTTCTTTAGCGCTAAATCTGTTTCTGAAAAGCCATTTAACACGAGAAGTGGTAATAAAAAGTTTGATAACTTTTTATTATCTCTGCTTTCGAAGAAAAGGAGATTATAGATTCGTTTACACCACCCCCACCTTTATACGCTTAGCATAGGTGTGATCACCACCCTTACAACCCCACCTTTATACGCTTAGCATAGGTGTGATTACCACCCTTAACACCCACCTTTATACGCATAGAATAGGTGTGATTACCACCCTTAACACCTTACCTTTATACGTTTAGCATAGGTGTGATTACCACCCTTAACACCTCACATTTATACGCATAGCATAGGTATGATTACCACCCTTAAAACCCACCTTTATACACTTAGCATAGGTGTGATTACCGCAACCACCATTCCAACTTTATACATATTGAATAGATGTGATTACCACCCTTAACACTACACATTTATACGCTAGGCATAGGTGTGATTACCACCCTTAAAACCCACTACTATACGCTTAGCATAGGTGTGATTACCACCCTTACAACCGCACCTTTATACGCTTACCATAGGTGTGATTACCATCCTTACAACCCCACATTTATACGCATTGAATAGTTGTGATTACCACCCTTAACTCCTTACCTTTATACGTTTAGCATAGGTGTGATTACCACCCTTAACACCACATTTATATGCATAGCATAGGTATGATTACCACCCTTACAACCCCACCTTTATACGCTTAGCATAGGTGTGGTTACCACCATTACAACCCCACCTTTATACGCTTAGCATAGGTGTGATCACCACCCTTACAATCCAACCTTTATACTCTTAGCATAGGTGTGATTACCACCCTTACAACCCCACCTTTATACGCTTAGCATAGGTGTGATTACCACCCTTACAACCCCACCTTTATACGCTTAGCATAGGTGTGATTCCCACCCTTACAACCCCACCTTTATACGCTTAGCATAGGTGTGATTAACGCCACCACCAACCCAACTTTATACAAATAGAATAGATGTGATTACCACCGCCACCACCTCACCTTTATACGCTTAGCATAGATGTAATTACCACCGCCACCACCCCACCTTTATACGTATAGCATAAATGTGACTACCACCCTTAACACTACACATTTATACGCTCAGCATGGGTGTGATTACCACCCTTAAAACCCACCTTTATACGCTTAACATAGGTGTGATTACCACCCTTACAACCCCACATTTATACGCATAGAATAGGTGTGATTACCACCCTTAACTCCTTACCTTTATACGCTTAGTATATGTGTGATTACCACCCTTACAACCCCACCTTTATACGCTTAGCATAGATGTGATTACCACCCTTAAAACCCACCTTTATACGCTTAGCATAGGTTTGATTACCATCCTTACAACACCACCTTTATTCGCTTAGTATAGGTGTGATTACCACCATTACAACCCCACCTTTATACGCTTAGCATAGGTGTGATTACCATCCTTACAACCCCACCATAATACGCTTAGCATAGGTATGATTACCACCCTTACAACCCCACCTTTATACGCTTAGCATAGATGTGATTACCACCCTTAACACTACACATTTATACGCTCAGCATAGGTGTGATTACCACCATTACAACCCTATCTTTATACGAATAGAATAGGTGTGATTACCACCCTTAACACCTTACCTTTATACGCTTAGCATAGGTATGATTTCCATCCTTACAACCCCACATTTATACGCTTAGCATAGATGTGATTACCACATGTGGTTACCGCTACCACCCCAACTTTAAATGTTTAGCATAGGTGTAATTAGCGTCACCACCCCTACTTTGGCTAAACCGAGGATAGACTAAGCTTATGTGAGTGGAAGGTAAGGATAGATAAAAACTTAAGGCAGTTGCTAAAGTGCAGATAAACTGATTTCATGAGAGTAGCTAAAGTAATCATAGATTAATAATATGGGAGTGACTAAAGTTAGGATAGAACAATCCTATGAGTTGCTAATTTAAGGATAGATTAATCCTATTAGTCTGGCTCATATGAAAATATACTACTCCTATTAGTATGGCTAACACGAGGATAGACTAATCTTTTTAATGTGGCTAATGTGAAGAGAGACTTAATTTAAGGGAGTTGTCAAAGTGAGAATAAACTTATGCTATGGGAGTTGTTAATGTGAAGATTGACTAATCCTATAGAAATGGTTAAAGTAAGGATAGATTAATCTTATAGAAGTAGGTAATGTAAGGATAGACTAATAGTATGGGAGTGGCTAAAGTGAGGATAGGCTAAAGCTATGTGAGTGGAAGGTAAGTATAGACTTAACCTAAAGGGCTAAACTATAGTGAAAATGTACTTATCCTATAGGAGTGGCTAATGTAAGGATGTATCAATTCTATAGGAGTTGCTAAAGTGAGGGTAGACTAATCCTGTGAGAGTGGCTAATTTGAGGATAGACTAGTCCTATGGGATTGGTAAAACGAGGATAGACTAAACCTATGTCAGTGGAAAGTGAGGATAGACTAAACCTAAAGGAATGGTTGATCAGAGACTAAACCTATATCTGTATCTAAATTGAGGATAGAATACTCCAATGGTAGTGGCTAAAGTGAGGATAAACTTAATAAGTTGACTTGTCGTAAGAGATGTGGCTGAAGTTGGAATAGATTAAATAAATATTGATATGAAATAGGAAGGGGTTAAAGATATATTAGACTATATAAAGGTTGACGTATTGTAGGGATAGGGCTGAAGTGAGACTAAAATTATGTGAGTGGCTAAAGTTAAGATGTACTAATTCCATAGGAAATGCTAAAGTGAGGATAGACCAATCCTATGTGAGTGGCAAATGTGAGGATAGATTTATATTATAGGATAGAGCGATAAATTATATTTAGCAATTTGAGAGAAATAACATCTTTACCGATTCTTTTACAGTGACTCTTCTATTTGCCTAGTATTGATCATTTTAGTCTTCAAATCTTACATTGGTGTAAATCTATTGATAAATTATAATATTATTTTGAATAGATAAATCAGTAAAATAACGACGCAGTTGCAATTTAGACCAATTATATATACTCAAAAGAATTATATTAAACGACATTTTTATTTCTCATAAATATGCCTTGATTATAATTGAAACAAATTATATTAACCTATGATAAATATTAAACTATATAGACCAGTTCTATTGTGGAAAGAGAACAAATATTAATGCAACTGTGATAAAATACATTTTAAATTAATATTAGTATTTCTTAAAAGCGGAGATATAAACCTAAGATTTTTTATTTTTATCCATGTAATGCCGGCTGTACTTGTAAATCCTCATATTATCCAAAAGTAATGTTCGTATAAAACACTATTAGCAATGATCGCAGAGCCTGAGCAATCTCCCAAATATCAATAAGTTCACTAGCTAATATAATCTGTAACAGAGAATCTTTACCATTAAATTAAAAAGAAATATAAAATATCAAATTTTACTGAATTTTAAATTAAAAATTATTTAAGTATTTATATAAGCAAGATAATTATAAATTTATTTTGATATATTTCTATATCTCATTAATACTGCTTATAACTGATAAACTGATGATTTTTGAAAGGTTATTAATGATTAATAACAAAATAAAAATCAAATCAAATCAAATTTAAAATAATTTTTCAATTAATTTGTAAAATTTAAAAAATGGTATTATATGAAAATAAACGATTAAAAATCATTGAAAATTTAAATGAAGGGAAAAGCTATCGACAAAGCTCTCCTGATCTTAACCCCATAGAAAATC
>JAQFXN010001674.1:0-14545 GCA_034693365.1 Liacarus xylariae
ATCCATATGTAGTCCAATATTAATATTAACTTCATTTTTTGACTTAAACTTAAATAATAATCTTTGAATCGTTGAATCGTTTTTGAATCTTTATCTTCATTTCAATTTAATAGAAAGTACAATAATTTTATTTAAGTTTAAGGCTTGAGAAGTAGTCCATTTCGAATCTCCAAAACTTTATAGATTCTATAAATTTTTATCTCAAATGATATTCAGAACACATAAAACATAAATTGTTCTCCAAATCTCGTTTAATACTAATTATAGAGAATACAAATCTCTTTTTTTGACTCCAATCTAATCAAAGGATCACTTTATATATAAATCACAACTAAATTTAAAATACATTATATAAGTTATAATCGTTTATATGAATTGTTTGGCTTTCAATCTCACAATTAAAATGAAAAATAAAGATCTTATTTCAAAATGAATGACAATATTTAGATCCAAATCATTATTAAATAAATACTAATTACTGAAGGCTTCGAATCACAAAATAGAGATAAAATGACTAAAACCTCACATAAATATCAATAGAAAAGTAAAATGACTTAAAATTTGTTTTTGTTTTGTCATAAAATATGAGAATAATTAACAATTATTTTAACGAATAATAAATTAATTCAATAATTAATTTTAGAAAATTCTTTCGGCTCTAAAATCTTAGAAAATAACACTTAGACTTAATCCTCGAGTGTTCGGGTAGTGATAAAACCCATTTACGCACACTTGTTATCAAAATACAAGTCGTGACCAAAAAGGCACCGGTTATTGACCAGACATCGGGTATATCGTTGAATAGCCATAATTGCCAGACAAATGCAAGTGCTATATCTGTGGCCGCTCTGACCACAGAGACAGGACCCGCCTGTTCTAACTGGAGTGAACGGGTCAGTAGTATTTGACCACAAAATGAGAAAATCCCCAAAAATGTAATTAAAACCCATTGGAATAACGTCTTAGGCATTGAAAAGCCATCCATTAGTGCTGTTATAATAACTGTTTCAACGATTGCAACCCAACCAAAGTTGAACATTATTACCGAGTGATGAGCGCCTATACATTCATACAGAATATACATTCAATTAATAATCAGCTTTTGATTTTGAAATAACTCATTAATTATACTAAAAATCTTTTGCGACAAAAAAGTAATATAAAGTAATATAAATGTTTTGTAAAAATTTCCAAAACCTTTGGCTTTTCTGATAAATATGAAGACAGAAGAGGCGAACACTGTTGAGGTGAGTGCGGCCAACACTCCATACAAATGGTGTAACTTTTGAATTGCGGCCAAATTCTGTTTACTATCCGACAGAACAGTCATATTAACCAACACTTGATGTGTCGTTGAGTTAACGAATTGAGAATTAACATTAATAGAGCCGTCGGAACCAAAAATTATGGGCAGTTTTGTAGTGAGAGATAGGCCTAACATTGTTATCATTACTGTCACCGTTTGGAATATACTACACGACTCCTGAAGGGGATTAAAGTTATAAAGTTATTGAATAAGACAATAAAGTATTTGTTCCGATCCAATCAATCAATTCTCGACACTATTTTATTTTAATCACAATTTTTAAAAATTAATCTCTATTTCAATTCTCATTTTTAAGATCTAATTGAAAATACAGTGCTTGGAAAAACATCAAGTGATTGATGTAGAGGATCACCCATTGGCAAGTATTTTACTTGCATTAAATTTAGTAATTAGACTATACGAAACAGCAAATAAATAAATACATTAAAAATCATTTTAAAACATTATTTATAGTGAATATAAGTTAATTAGATTATGATTTTAATAATTATATAAAATTAATTTATATTATTTAAACAAAAGTAGAATTTTAAAGCCAAAATTCAAGTTGTGATAAAAAATAAAATATTACATGATTTCAATTTAGAATTTTACGGGGATTTCGAAATTCGAACTCATAATTTTGCATTTCGATTTTTTTCGATTTACAAATTGAAAATCTTTTAGATTTTAGCAATTGATACATCAAATCAACATAGAATTAAACGATGAATCATAAAATGGATTCTGTTTTAGATTTATTTGACAAATCGAACTAACTAACAAATCGATTTTAAAACAGATTCCATCTTAGGATTTCTCATCGAATTCTATGTTAATTTGTTGTATCAATTGCTAAAATCCAAAAGATTTTCAATTTGTAAATCGAAAAAAATCCGAGATACAAAATTATAAGGTCGATATTTGAGATCCTCGTAAAATTCTAGTTTAAATACATATAATATTTTATTTTTATCACAACTTTTGGGTTTAAAATTCGATTTTTGTTAAAATAATATAAATTAATTCCATTTAAATATTAAAATCATAATTTAATTCACTTATTTTCACTATAAATAATGTTTTACAATGGATTCAAATGTATTTATTTACTTCCTTTATAGTCTAACCACTAAATTTAATGCAAGTAAAACACTTGCCAATGTGTGATCTTCTACATCAATCTCTTAGTGTTATTTTTTCTAGCAATGTATATTATTATTTAACTTTTTAATAATAAGACAATACAAACAAGTAGTCAAGAATTGATTTACAAAATTGAATGATTTCCAAAAAATACTCACTTTTAGGAAAATACAGGCAAATAATGAAACAAATACTGGCACTGAAAATATTATTACCGACGCGTCGGCGATCGGTAAATATCTGAACGCATAGAACCGGAGGAATAGTGAAGTGGCGCCAGATATGCCTCGAAGTATCAAAAAGTGACGCAATTCTGAAGGACCGAAAGGATTGCTTCCATTTTTTATAACTAGCGGTAGAGTTAATAGTAAAATACCTATAAATCTAAAAACGGCTAACTCTCCCGGATGTATGTCCTGCACAGGTATGGATTAAATAATTGAAATATGTTTAAAATCTTTTGGAAAACAAAATTGATTTATAAAATTAAGATATTTTTGGTATGTTTTGGATATAATTAAATATACAAATGTCTTTAGCTTTTGAATAATTAAGAATATTTACCAAATATTTTATAAAACACAACATTTTGAAGCAAAAAGATCAATAAAATGTTAATCATGTCAGAGCAATGTCATTCCCAGACTTGTAAGTGAGGGGGTATTTGTTTTTGGCGAAGCCAAGGGAAGGGGTATTATGGATTGTGTTGTCGCAAATTTCCGAATTTTAGGGAAGGGTATTTCGCAGAGAAATATCCTTAGAGATTTAACAGAAGTTAGCAGATATATGATCAGGGGTAGCCAAGGTTGCTCGAGCATAAAGGGGGTATTTTGAAAAAAATGTTTGGGTGTGAGGAGTGTAATTTTTTTTAAATATATGAAAATCCACAGGATTTGACAAGAATTAGACAAATCTGGAATTTTTTATAGAATTTGGAACAAATTAGGTTTATGGGGAGATGCTCCGATTTGGATGAAATTTAGTACAGGGGTGTAGTTTGAAGCTCTGATTCCGAATCTGCAAGAATTATTATTAGTCATTCACCCCGGTTATTCATTTCTTCGGGCAATCTTTGAGCTTTTATAAATTATTTCTCATTTTACTGATGGGGAAAAAACTTATTAAAGGGTCTGGATGATATAGAGTCTATATTATAGACCAACATTGGCTATGTTTGTATCAATATTATACTTTTAATTATTAACTTCAGTCAAATCTGGGCAAAAAGCATTGGGTTTTTTGGTTAGAAATGAAGCTACTTATTAGCAAAATAATCATTATAGCTGCTAAAGCAAGTGGAAGGAGGTTTTTTGGGGGTGCTTTGTTTTTGAACCTTCTATTGAGCTAATCCATGCGATCAAATGGAACAATATATATATATTTTTGTAAACCGCATACAAAGACGAGTTATGACATATATTTGACCAGTATCATCGGGATCAGGTCGGCGCTGGCCAATTACCGCCGAAGAATGGTTAGCGTACTACAAACTTTTGTTTTGGAAATGGTGTACAAAAATATATATCTTGTGCCAGTTGATCACATGGATCAGCTCTAAAAATGGTTTACTATTTCAGGTTTTGATGTTTTAGATCCCCATTAAACCCCTTACATCTCCCATTAGCACAAATTTTAATCTTTTCTATGGTCAGTAGACATAATGGAATAAAACAAACCAAAAATCTCAAAAAATTCATATGAAATTTGTCTCAACTCCATAGTAAGCAAAATCAAGTGCCCATATTATTTTAAGCTACTCTATTCCCACATATCTCTCAGTAGAACTAAACTAAATAATTTGTCTTAATTAATGACTGTGAATAAGGTGTCGATGCAATGAAAAAGTGAAAAAATATGGAGCAAATAATTAAAACTGATATTGAATTTTAACGAAAAGTCATTGGCAATGTCAATTTGACATAACAAAAATTCAGACACAATGTCATTCATTTAGTGCTACATTCATTCATTGTAAACATTAAGTGCTTTTCTAACGATTAATGCGACTATTTTTGTCGGTATTTGAAGTTTTCTCTGATTTATTAACAAATATTGACTTTTTTTAGAAAATTAATGATTTCGTTATACTGTATATAACACATAATGAATGAGAAAAAGAACTATCTTTTAAAAAATATCAAATTTATCTTAAATTATTATAGTTTTATAATCTTTAAGAATAATATTCATTATTAAGAATTCTATTTTTAACTTTATATCGATTATTATAAAAGTTATAATTTATAACAAATTTTATTACTATAAAGAGTAATTAACTTATAACACTTAAGCTGATAACACAATTTTTTTGCCCATAAATAGAAAACAAATAATTTATAATTATTTATTGAATTTTTTGCAATGGAATGACTCATTCGTGAAAGAAATGTGTTTAATTCGTTAATTTATTGCAAACTAATTTCATTTTAAATTTCATCTTAAAAGTGTGTTATTTCATAGAAATTGTGAAACATTCCGACAAATAATTATACGATTATTGAATTCAATTTAACGAAGACATCGTTTATCAGTTTTATTCTATGTTTGGTTTCAGTGTTAATCCAATTACTAATCACTTCTAATTGATATAAAACGGGTTCCCTGTGTCAGGAAATTAGTTTAATTCAAGCGTTCAGTGCTTTTATAGACACAATTGTTAAACCAAATCATTATTAACTATTTTTTGTGGAGAGAATACAAATATAAATAACTACAACATTTGGTTTAGAAAAATAAATAATTTCCTTTCAAAATGTGTTTTACAAACTGTAAAAGGAGTTTTGACGACAAAACTATTTCTTTGCACAGATAGCTTAAAATTTATATTAAAAATACAGTTAACTTATTTCCAGTCATTTCCGTTGAAATAAATGCAAATAAAGAAAGAGTACAAAATGTAGTAATATTTGAAAAAATCTAATGAATAATAAATCGCATTATGCCTTACAGTTGTAACATAAGCTGCTGCAGGGAGTGAGGGATTAATTTTGGGTTAAAATAACTTGTTGTAAAAGTAAGAGTGAATCTATCTAGCTCTGTTTTACAATGATTTTAGGCAATGATGTTATAAAATGAATTCATATTCTTAGGTAAATATTTGACCCTTGGTTCTAATTTAAGAATCTTTGGAAAAATTGTACCCCTTATGCACCCTTGAGTAGGATTACTTGTTTTATTTATATTGCAAGTCATATTAAAAATATATCGGTATAAAAAAATTGATTTATTAGATATCATATGAGGAGTACAGTCGAGAAACGGGTTATAAAATAAAACATAAGTTAGATATAATCGCTTTATTTGAAAACCAATTCAAATGTTTTAATCAAATAATATTTAAATAATACTATAAGGTCTACTATATTCTTTAAATATTCATCCATTAAAAAATTTGAATTGGTTTTCTAACATTAATTCTAACTTATGTTTTATTTTATAACCCGTTTCTCGATTGTACTAATCATATGAGAAAAGTGTTTACGTAACACAAAAAAAATGCACAAAAACAATATTTATTTCCAAAATATTCAATAAATTCCGAAATAAAAATTATTAATACCTTTAAATGTTTTATTCGATTCTATACAGACTTATCATAAATTAAAAGTCTAAATGTTGTCTCTCTATAGTGTGTAATAAATTAGAACTGAATTGATGTCATAAAACAACTTGTGTTACGAAATGTGTTTCAGAACAATATAATTAGTTAATACAAAACTACTGTACTTTTGACGTTTAAAAATTGGATTTCTATGAATTAATGATTCAATAAAACTCTTGAGAGGAATACTTATATACTTTTATTTTTAATCCAAAGTCCACTCAAAATATGCATTAATTCTAAATATAAAGTGGGAGTCTTTGGGCATCAGAGGAGCGGTCGATCAAAAGCAAAGCAAACATTAATTACTGTATTTTGAATCGAAAACTAATATATATTTTTGTCAATTCTTAAACTACAGTAAAAGCTAAATCATTAAGAGATTAGACGAATAATCTATTCTACAATTTATATAAAGAATTAGTTTTTGTCCGATAAGTGGTTTCATATGAATTAAATACTTAAAAGAGAATTAGAAATGAATGAACTCTTTTGGGTTTAAAAAGCATTAAAATTCTCTTACAATCGCTCGAAATGTAACTAAAATTCTGGAAAGAAATTACGGAATAAAACAAATTTAGATAATTCTTATCATTGAATAATTAATAGTTTAAGTAATAAATATAATAAATATTTTATTCACTAATGAATTAAATATAGCTTTGGATCAGAAATTGTTTTCGCAATAAAAACTAAAAACACACTTAAAATGATTGATAAAATAGTAAAGAATAGCACAAAATATGTTTGAATTTTAAATCAATTTTTTAAGAAAATAAACTGATTTTCAATTCAAGAATAGTATTAAGAATTGTGTTATTGTGTTGTTTGGTATTGAAGTCAAGACATGGATGTAATCAATACTTACGTCTAAATACTTAACGATAACCGAACACAAGGAGAAGAACACAGAACTAAGGGATGAATATATGATTCCTTTATATAATTTCCAATTAAATGAATTATAATTTTCGTCAAACAATTCGTCGCAAACTTCGGACGAGTCGTGCAATCGTTGGGTTTCACTATTGGTGCCGAACAGGTAATCGTCGCCACTGTTCGGGTCCTCCTTTTGCTCATTCATTAGAGACAACAATTGGTTCACGTCTTTGCCATTGGTTTGCGAACCGAGTAATGGATTGTTAAGTATAGTTCCCATTGAGTGAAACGAATCCCATTTCGGCATTGGAGTCGACGTCCACTCCTTAGCGGAGGAGCCCTTCTTCTGATGGCTGGACATCACTGTTCCCACTCTTGTAGATGAGATTCGGCGACGAATTCAAAATAGAGTTGATATCAAAGAAAATCTTTTGACTATTTTTTTCTCACAATTATTGTCTCAAAACAAAACAATTTTCAATACATTTCTTAATATAATTAAAATATTTTTTATCACAACTTTATTGATATTATAATTAAATATCTTTTTCTTAGATTTTTTGGTTTAGTTTTTCGTCAAATAATTAATTTTTTTATATAAGATATTATCGAAATTCACATTATATTTAACTAAAGTTTATTTGAAACTAAAATATATTTTTCATTATTTTTGACAACAAATCAAATAATATTTGAATATTGGCTCAAATTATTAATATTAATAAACAGTTTATTAAATAATTCAAAATTTTATTGTTTAACTTCATTTCGTGATTCCTATTGAAGACAAACTCAAAGCAATTATTTTTGTATTAAATCTCTAAAAAATATAATTTTATTTCTTTATTTCTCTCTCTCTTTTGTAATAAAATTAAATATTTATTAATAAAATTGCTTTTTTCACAATTTTTATAAAAATCGCATTCACTGTCTGTCTGTCAGTCATTCGGTTTAATACTATTGTGAATGCATTCGTGAGATTACAATAGAGACGAATGCGAATGCACTTCAATGCATATGAACTGCGAGTATGACTTATATAACATTAAAACAGTGAACAGAAACCAAAACATAAAATCAATTTTCTGACGCAAACATTTATTAAAATACTCTCTAGAATAGGGGTTTAACACAATATGTTTTTATTTGGACTTTAATTGTTTAAAATTTTAAATACTATCTCAATTGAATTTTATTGTGAATAAAAGGTCCAAAACTACTGATAATAGTAGTGAAACTTTATTCATTATTAAAATACTTTCTTTCATTCAGAGTCTGAATTTCAGACATATCTATTCCCCGATAACTTGTCAATATTTTCCCATTTTTATTACAAGAACACTTTTTATTGTTGTTAAAAAAAAGTATTGCCAAGATAAATAGAATTATTGAAACTACATTCTGAAGAAATATGAAATTCAGAGCTACAAACTAATATTATTTATTTTTCAAAATAAGCTTTCATAAGTATATCAATTTGGTGCCAACTACTTTTTACAAAATTTTAATAGAATTTACAAAGAATATATTTATTTTTCATAGTTGACTACTAAATATAGATTAAGTACCGGTAAATAAGTTTTCCAAAAGTTTGAAAATTTAGGGAAGAACTTAAAAATATTTAGAAATTCACAAAATGTTAGGTGGGTCAATTTTACGTGTTTCGAAATTAGGGATGGTATTTTGGCTAAACCTCAGGGATGCTCAAAGGGGGGGGGTCTAGCCCGGAATACCTCTTGTGATTTTGGCTGATACCCTCTAGGTGCAGTTTTTCCAATATTCTGTGAAATTCTGTCTAAATTCTTAGAAAAATAACAGAATTTTGTCAATTTCTTGCTAGATTTGATCAAATTCTTACAGAATTCATCATAATATGCCTAATTTTTGGTAAATTCTTGCAGAATTTCTAGTTGAAATTCTGATAAATTAGGTAATTTTTAATAGAATTCTGCAAGAATTTGACGATTGCGCAACACATCTGGAACCCCCTATCCAAAATTTGGACAAATATTTGAATTCACAGGCCGGAATATTCCCTGACTTTTCAAAAAGCCAATACACCCTCTGAGATTTCTTCCTTTGCGCATCCCAACTAAACCTTCTTTTTTGGTCATCTCAATCTGTCTAATAAATATTGCATTTGGTTCTTAATATTAGAATTAAATTACTAATATAACCAGGGGTGGCCAAAGTTAAGGGTTATTAAAGGGGGTATTTTGCAAAAATTTTCATAAAAAGTCATGGACGGATATAAAATTTTCCAAAATATGAAAAATGCACAGAAGGGGAGGAGTAAGGTAAAAACCAAAGTTTTTTGCCTTCGGCGCAAAAACGCGAGGGTGGTATTTTCCAAAATCTCAAACTCAGGGGGGAGGTATTTAGGCTATACCCCAATCTCTTAGCATTTACCCATGAATTTAATAAAAATCCCATATGATTAAGTTAGCAAGGTTCAATATTAACAATCTTATCATTTTATTCCTAAATAAAATTGGATGAGAAATAAATGAGAATTTACAGAGAACCCTGGCCAAAATATTAGTCCAACTGTTATAAGTACAGTATTAACATTTCAATTTTAAAAAGTATTCTTTTAAAGAATCTTTAGTAAGAAAAAATTACAAATGCATAAAGGTTTTCATAAATGTAGATAGCTTGCTCTTACGGCAAAATAAAAATACGGAAACAGGAATGCTTAAATTTTAGAGATTTCATCAATAATAAATGCTCATGGTTTAAAAGCCAAGTTTTGTATAAACTTTGTTCATTCCAAACTAGAAGGTTGAATTTCTACCGTAGAAGAATTAACAAGTTATATTCAATTTATTTAATTAATTTTGAGTTATAATTGATTTACAGTTGAATCCAATTCTATTAGAGTTGAATTATATTATAATTAATGAAATGCCAGGTTTTAATACAAACCGATTCATTGATTTGAATGAAAGTTTGGTCAAACATCTCAAATGTAGTATTTGTCTCAATATTTATAAGAATGCGGTCACAACTCATTGCGGACACACTTTCTGCAAGTCTTGTGTCAAAAAATTAATCAATGCTAACCATAAAGTGTGTCCCGAATGCAGACAATTATTGGGCTCAAGAAAGAGGATCAGTTCTGAAGTGACAAATGAAGGATTGCTAACCTTTGTTAAAGATGTTGTTCTCGAAAACAATCTGAAAATCAATGCAATTATTAATGAATTCAAAATAAAATGCAATTATTCACCGAAAGGTTGTCAACAAGTGATTGAATTGGGGTTATTGTTAACCCATTTGTCCGAATGTGAGTATAATCTCTGCAAAGATTGTGGTTTCAAAGTCGGCAAACCGTCGGAACACAACTGTTTGCAACTCATGAAGAATGACAGAAACAAATATAAGAATGGTTTCATTAAATCATATAATGAAACGAATTCATTGAGAGAGAAGATCAATGAATTGGAGCTCAACTGTGAAGAACTGAAGAAGGAATGTCAACAATTTAAGCAATTGGAACAGTTGTTGGATTCTAAAGAATTGCATCTGGGTATTATATTTATTCTCTATTTTAGTCATTCTTTGCTTTTTAATTGAGATTACATTCATATTTAAGGATTTGTTGAATGTTATGAAATATTGACTGTCATTGGAAATGCAATTCAATCGAGTGATGACGTGATAATCAATTTATATTTGGATAAACAGATCATTTATAGTAAAGGAGTGATTGTCGTTAATATGAGATATAATTCAAAGTTTGATAAATTAATAAAATTTGTTAACACTTTATGTGGAATTGAAGTGAAAGCTTTGAAATTGAAGTCTTCTGACGATAAAATCATCATCACTGCTGACAATAGCGATACTCCAGCAAAGTTGGACTTCAAAACTAGAACTACTGGAGCCCACAAAGCGGTGTTGGATTGTTTAGAAAAAATATTGTATTTATATATTTAAATATCCAAAAGTATTATATAATCATTAGTAATGAATCATTACCTATAGTTAAGCAATACTTAGGTATTAACAATAAGAAAGTACTTTCATTTTATTAAATAAAAAACAATTTAATATTTCATTATTTTATGTCTTCATATGTCATATCCTAATCATAACTATATTCTCACAATACTTAACATTCGATAAATGTATAAATATTTTATGTAAAATATAAAAACAATGTATAAAACGTTTTGTATTAAACATATAAATTGAGTAAAATATATTTTACTGAAGTTATTTAAAACAATTATTGCTTTCATTCATAATTATATTTTTATAAAAAACGGATAAAAAATTTATTTAAAAAAAGTATAACAAAAAAATAGAATTTCAACGAAAACTTTTACGAAATGTTTTCGATAATCATTGCGTGTCCTAAGGCTCCACCGGCACAGGCGCTCACCAATGCATACTTGCCTTTTGAAAGCAATAATCGATTGATAGCCATATTGACCAGCCGTGAACCGGTGGCGCCGAACGGATGACCCAATGCCACCGAACCGCCCCAAGTGTTCAACTTATCCATTGGTATTAAACCAATACTTTTTGTACCCATTTTTGCTTGACAATACTCTTCCGATTCCATTGCCTTCAAATTGGCCAACACTTGGCCGGAGAAGGCCTCGTGATATTCAAATACGTCGATGTCCTTAACGCTTAAATTATTCTTTTTAAGCAATTTAGTTGTCGCGTGTGCCGGACCCAGGAGTAGGTGCTCTTTCGGGTCGATCGCCACATAACAAAAGTCTTTGATTATAGCTTTTGGTTTGAGACCTAATTTTTTTGCCTTCAATTCAGACATCAGTAATGTTGCGGACGCGCCGTCTGT
This sequence comes from Liacarus xylariae, assembly GCA_034693365.1. Lineage (NCBI taxonomy): Eukaryota > Metazoa > Arthropoda > Arachnida > Sarcoptiformes > Liacaridae > Liacarus > Liacarus xylariae. Next base: position 11,746 of record JAQFXN010001674.1, read on the forward strand.
CAGGAATGAGGCGTTGGCCGCAGTGGCTGTGCCTGTCTTTGTGAAGGCCGGACGCAGTTTAGACACCGACTCAACGGTTGCCAAACGAATGCCATTGTCTTTATCGACAATACTTTGAATGAAAATATATTATATTATTTAAAACTTATATCTCAAGACTTAAGTCATACCCGACTTTCGGCACATTTATCGCCACCACATCTGATAGAAGTCCTGCTTTCTGTGCCTTATCTGCCAATTCATGTGATCGAACCCCAAACCAGTCCTGTTCTTCTCGCGAAACATTGAACGCTTTGGTCACGCGATCGCAGCACTCGCCCATTGTCTCATTGGTGGTGAACTCTGCAATACCGGGTGCCTCATAACCGAATACCATCGATGGCCGCAGTTTAAGAAACATTCCTTTAAATGTTAAACATTTTATTTTACATAAATTAACTAAAAATAATTCACATAATTCTTACCCAATCTTTGAGAACTGCTTTTAGTTTTGTTTAAATTTAATAACCATTTCCTCAGACGTCGAGTCACACGAATGGGTGGATCAGAGAGTGTGTCGACACCACAACCAATGCCGCAATCGATTTCATTGGTGGCGATCAAAGTGGCAATCGATGTGATCGCCTGATTGGCACTAATACAGGCCTGGGTTACTGAATGGGCCGGTGTTTTGGAAACATCGAAACCGGCAGTGATTACCGAATCCCTGGCTATGTTTGAGTTCTGGGTATGCATTGTCTGGCCTTTTGATTACAGTTATTGTGGAAACAATGGGTTTATTTCAGTATTTTTTTGTCTAAACATAATCTAAAACTAAATAATTTATAATAAATGATAGAAACATATGATATGAGACCTGCGATGACATAATTGATGTCATTTTTGTCGATATTCTCCACACAATTAACGCTTGCAATCAATGTATGTCTTAATAATTCAAATGCTTTCACATCATTGAACTGAGTGTTCGCCCGAAGGAAAGGAGTCCTAAAGCCAGACATCACTACAACTCTATTCATGGCTTAACAGACGAGTTGTCGACAGATCTGAGCATAAAATCACATTTCAATTGAAAATTAAATTTTTTAAAAATATTATAAAACAAACTGACCTTAAATTCAACTTTAATTTTATAACAGAGTAAACAAAAAGATAAAAAAAACTAAAATAAATTAAACAAAAATTTCCTCAAATGTGTTATTAATATTAAATCATTTTGAATGCAATCAAAGCTTTATTTGAGAAACGAAATCAAAAATATTTGTTTACATTTACTTAACTCAGTTGTCAAGCAGTCTTATGTCAGTCCACATCATAATACCGCCCGTTTATACATATTCCTGTCAATAACCAGGTGTTCATAAAACTCAATTTCAAATGTTCATTCCAATTTCAAGTTCATGTTCAATTTTAGAAATCCTTTCAATTAGATTTATCCAAATAAATTCTAATTTTCACCTGAAATCTCTGAAAAATAATGTCAGGTCTTGATAATTTTTTACAGAATAACATTCGTGAACCTAGCTAAATCAACCTAACCAAATAAATACAGTTTATATTTTTGCAAAGCAAACAAACATTGAATATTATAGACAGATTGAACAAATAAATTTGCCACTGTATTCAATATAGGCATGGAACATTCTTGTGCTATGTATAATTTATTTTAAGAATTTGATTCAGAAAATGGTGCTAAACTTGCGCCCAAATATTTTATATAATCCAGGTTTGGCAAACTATTAGATAGAGTTTATTAGATTATATTTATATAGATTGTGTGCAGAGGTATTATATGACGTCATATTTGACACAAACTTTTTAAACTTGATATTCATGTGCTTTTTGAAGACATTTCATAATACTGTATTTGGAATTAACAGAATAACTTGTTAGCAAACATCTTACGTTTGAAATGTATAAATGGACTCTTATTTAAATCTTACTAATTAATTAGTAAATATTTCCTTAGATACCAGAGGCATAAACCTAGCCTTCACTTTTGGGGCTCATCGAGCCTATTTTCAAATTCTTATACATAAAGTTTTGGAAATTCAAAAGTGGCCGCGTGTGCCACCTTTACATTTAATCCCATATATTAAAGATGTGAATGATATTGAACATTACTTTTGGCCAATATTTGAAATTGAATGTAAAGGTCATTGATGATTTGAAATATGAAGGGAACATTTATTTGAAATCTAGTCATTTTGATTTTGATTAAAAACATTATTAATGAATGATATATAGGATTGAATGTAAAGGTGGCATACGCGGCACTTTTGAATTTCCACAACTTTATATCAAATCATTAAGAGTTGAATTGAAGTTTAAAATCATTTTATTTTATTTTATTATTCATACCGTATATCGAAATCATATCTTCTCTAAAACAAATAAGGTTTAACATGTGATATTTTTGGGAAGGCTAGGTATAAACGATAGAAATCAAAGTAGCAATTACAAAATTGCATTTGAGATATGAGAAAGATAAAAACATAGCGTATAATTTTTAAAAGCTTACAAAGCAATTTATATACAAGCAAGGTATATACTTTATACTTCGTGTTTGCTTTTGCTTTAACTTGCAATATAATTGCACTATAATATTCACATAAGTTCATGAGATTTATCAATGAATTTATATATTTTACTAATAGTCAACTTTAAAGTTGTTTATATGTTTAAAATTCTTTGACATGTCTTATGAACATCAATGTTGAAAATCGCATATTTTAAAAATACCGGGATAACACATTTTGTTAATAATATATGCCCTTAATATATTTGATGGATGAAATGT
>JAQFXN010001675.1:0-14544 GCA_034693365.1 Liacarus xylariae
AATATTTGACTGTATGTGACTATTATACTGCAACACTTAGTCATCTTATAAAACTTAAGAAATGTTGCTTCTTCTTACACTTTTTTTAGTTTTATTTAAACACATATATATTATGAAAAATTGAATTTATATTTCTTATCAATTATCAACTATTACTCTTTTAAAGATTAAATAGAAATAAGATTTCACATTTTCACACCCAGTTTTAACATTTAAAATAATAAGTTATCAATAATTAATATTTTAGGCAAAACTGATCTTGACGAAACAATTAGAGAGCGGAAGATTTGGGCAAAGCTAGATTGCGATTACTTTGTTCAGTACAGATCATCATGGGTTGAGTTGGCAAATGATAGAGTACTGGAGCAATTCAACAGATTCAATTGGTTTAGTGAGGATTCTGCAGATAAAAGTAACAGAAATAGCAATAGTAGTGGCAAATCTAAAAGTCATCAAGTCAAATATGCTGTATTGCACATTCAAATGGACCTGTGCTCATTTACATTGCGAGTGGCAGTTGATCTATTGAAGGACTACTTTGAATGCAAGAAAGAACAATTGCCACCACTTGGCTATTATATTGCATCAGAATTGTTATTGGAGATATTGACCTACATTAAATATCTGCATAAACATAAGCCCACAATATTGCATCGGGATATAAATCCGAATAATATATTAATAAAGGTTGGAACAAATGCTCGATTCATCAAGATTGCCGACTTTGGCGGTGCAGTTGAGCATGCTGAAGAGCAGACGCATACGAAAATGTCCGGCACTATTAAATATATGGCACCTGAAGTGATGACGAGTAGTAGATATGACACAAAGGCTGATATATATAGTATAGGTGTTATGACACAAGAGTTGTTTAATTTCGATATTAATGTGTAAGTTATTAATAAAATGTTTTAATTTATAATCTCTTAATAATTTATTTCTGCACGACAAATAGACCAACTTTTACTGATTCGCTTAATGTTATTATAAGTGATTAATTTTTGAACGAGGGCCATATATTCGTTTGAAATGAGAACAGAGCAATTTATAGAAAGTCTTAAACAATACTGAACATAAAAAGTGTGTTATGGTGACTTTGATGTATTATATAAAAACTATAACTTTTAATTAAAATATACAGTGGAGAATCATTTTAAACTGAACGGAGCAAAAGATTACGTTTACTCATTAGTTTTGAGTTTTTATGTTTGACTAATCTGTGACCGATAGCTAAAATATTAATTTGAATGAACATATAATTATTCGTAGAAAGTCATTCTATCAAATTTTTATAATTTCCAATATTTGATATTATTGTTAATCTTTCGGTTAAAGTTAATCTAATATAAAACTCAAAGCTAATGAGTAAAAATAAATTTTGCTCCATCTATTTAAAAAGATTCTCCACTACATCTAAGTCTGTCTCATTTTTAAGTTCAGAATTGTTATAACAAAATTTTTATTCCTAATTAACTGATATCTAGATTAAGCTGTCGGTAGCAGATAATAAAATAATAATTCAACTAATAAAAATAAAGCAAACACAAAAAAGGCTGATTTACTGGCTGTGCATTTTTAAAATATAATTATTTTATAATACATTTAGTAATTTTACTTTTAATAAATTTTTTTTAGTAATTCTCAACAATTTTCAGGAAAGTATGACAAGATTAAGGAGATCACCGGCAAAGCTATGAATGGCCAACGAAGAGTTCGGCCTACATGTGCACAATGGCTCGATGAAAGAAGTCAGTGGGCTTTGGATTATAGCGAGATTAGAGATGAGATAATCAACAGAATTGACTCCAAAAAGATTTATAATTTGAAAACAGAGTTTATTTTATATTTTTTGCAAACAAAGTATAAATACAATGAAAACATTGTATAAAATAAACATTTGAATAACAATGTCTTATTTATCTAATGGAATATTTCAGTTTATAAACAAACTAATGTCTTCATGAAACATTACGAGAATATATACTTTGTAGTAGTCTTTTTTTAATTTGAACAGGGCATTTATTTGCTTTGAGTTTTTATGTTTGACTAATCTATGACCGATAAACAAATATTAATTTGAAGTCAAACTTACAAGGAAAGTCTCTCAGAGCGCCGCTAATAACCCTTTTGAGTTTTGCTATAAAAGTAACGAGTTTCAACTGTCAGATTGATAGTTGATTTATAGTCATATGTACTCTCATTCTCATATATACTGAGACTATCTTTGAATGATTTCAATTCTTTCCATATTAAAATTAATTTTATTATTTTCATAAATATTAATAATACAGAGTTTAATAGTGAGTATAACTTTCATTATTGACTATGACATCAGTAGAATTTTTGTAAGTAAGTTTTGAATAGTTTCTGTTTGACAATCAATTGAATCCCAATGTTGACTAATGTGTTTAAATTAAAAAATTCTTATTAATTATATGCATTGATTTGCACTTTTCCTGTAAATATGAAAAGGGGAATATTATTTGGGAATCTTAAATAAAATAGATAACATTTTGAATCTTTAAATATTTGAATGTTTCATTATTTGTTACGATATTTTTATACTTTCTTAATTAATGTAAAAATGGACATTTTAGGCATTTTAATATTCTTTTAATAATTCTAATCGATATAATGCTAATTTAAATGCTAATGACAACTCTTAGTATCATAAATTCAAATAAAAACTTCTCCTATTAATATAACTTAAATAGAAGAATGATTATAAACTTTGACATATTTTATTCGTATAATAGCTCAAGTTTAAACTATTGTCTATGATTGAAGTTTTTAGCCTAAAGAGAAAAAAATCTAGATTGAATTGAAAGCATTCAAAGATAGTCTCAATATATATGAGAATGAGAGTACGTTTTTAAAAAATTATGACTAAATAATATTTATCGAGTATATATTTTAAATGAATACAGAACATATGTTGCTACAAATGAATGTGTTATAAACATTGAGTCTGATTACAAAGCTATGATAATTTTTGATTCAAATTAATAGTTTTTGAATTACTAGTGTAATTATGTACAGCCGTCCAGATTTTAAAGTGGACACGATCTACAACCTTTTCTCAGTTGTCCATATCATGATTAGTAATCAATGTTGTTTTATTTCTTAATAATTTTTTAAATAGTGTTAATATTTGATAATTTCGATGGAATCAACAATTCTGTTATTCAAATAACGTCACATTTACAACACAGAATTAATAATTTGATCAACACTTTTTGACACTGTATGAACATTAAAAAATGATGCACAGAAATAATTTGTTCAACATAATTATATTTTTAGGAAAGACAAATGTTTTTAAAAGTTTATAATTACTATTCTTCATATTGAAAGTTAAAATTAAAAGCTTTCATATAAAAATCTTTAACCTAATGACGTGGTCATAGTGTTTGACAACACTTGGACTATATATATTCTAAACGATATCCCTGAAACTGCTCAATTTTTGCTATTTTAGCAAAATTTTTTACAACTAGAGCAATAAAAGACAAAAAAAGGAGGCGATGTTCTATTTCAGGCGCTTCAAAAGACACACTTAAATACTTATTAAAAAATGCTATTCACTATAAATTTATAGCTTTACTTGGTGACATTAAGTCTATTGCGATAGAACTCCTCGCATTTCATATACATAAACAGATGAAATAAAATTAGAAAAAATATAACCAGAGTTAGGAAAAATCTTTTAATCTTGTTTTTGTAAAAATAGTATAATATAAGAAAAATTATAAAATTCGTAAATATTAGTAAAGTGACACAATCAAACTTATTTCATATAAAATATTCACAAATTCAATGTTAAATCAATATTAAAATTCGATTCAAAATAAATATCTGCTAAATGATAAAAAAATATTTTAATCCTTTGCAGGTGCTATTGGAATGTGAGTTTTGAAATTTATTGTTGCATTACTATTTCAATTTTTATTTATCTATTGAGAAAATACTTTTTTATGTTTATTATTACAATAATTTTTGAACATGTTATTTTAGTTAATTTTTTAATACCCGTACTCTGATCATATTTTTTTAATTATATTTAAGCTGTTTATGTATATAAAATGCGGGTAGTTCTATCGCAAAAGACTTACTGTCACCAATTAAAGCTATAAATGTATATTGTTATGTATAGTGTATAGTTAGTGCATAACGGATTCGGGAAGATGATATTTTAAAAATCGGCGGGCAGATCCGGGCAGACCGAAAAATCTGAGTAAATAAAGTAAATTCGGCGAGCATTTCCGGGCAGATGTATTTTTCAATAGTCGAATTCTTATAGAATTTAAATTAAGATGATGCAATTTAAAAGAATTTTGACTAATTCTGCAAGACTTTAACAGAATATTACAGAATTCAGGCAGAATATGATGTATTCTGTAAGAATTTAAAAAACTTGACTTAAAATAGATAGAATGTGAAAATAATTCGTTATTTATCCAAGCAATATTCAATAATTTAAATAGAATTTTATTGAATATTGCAAAAACAATGCCTTCGGCGCCGTTTACTTAAAATTGCTACAAGGAAAATTAAAAATTCCTTGTTTTTTCTTCGTCACAGAGGGTGAAAGTTTGGTAATTTTTCGGGGAAGGGGTATATTGGCTATACCCACATTGCATATCCCTATTAAACTGACTTCTATTTTCATTTTGAATTAAATGATAAAATATGTCAGAATAAAGAATAATAGCTTAATATATGTGTTTAATTATTTTTTTGTCAGTAATAATAACTATTCACAATAGGTATGCATTTCATAATGAAAGCATTGTTTAGATTACGAAATAATTGCATTATTTAAACTAATTTTAGGGGAGTGTCCGGGCAATATCGGGCATTTGTGACATCTGCCCGGAACAAATTTTTGAAATTCGGCGGGGAGAAATCGGGCTTTTCCGGGTATTGCACGAATCCATTATGCACTACATATGCCTAATGCTCAAAGTTATTAATAATAGTATTAGAGTAGCATTCAATTTGTACATCTATTAGAATATGATTATACAGAATATTCATTGGAAAGACTATCACTAATTCCAATGCAATATTATGTGAAATTCTGTTTAAATTCTTAGAAAAATAACAGAATTTTGTGAAATGTGAATACGTATGAAATATGTCATAAGAAGTTTGATTAATATAGGCAGAAAATGGTAGAATTATTCGCCCCCGTTCTCTCACTGTGTGTGTATTACAGGGAAGCATACATTTTCCTGCTTATAAGACCCTATCAAACGTCTTATGAAGAAATAATTTCTCAAATTCTGTTTAAATTCTTAGAAAAATTTGAAAATTCTTACAGATTTCATCATAATTTGCTTAAATTCTGTTAAATTCTTGCAGAATTAATCGAAATTCTGTTAAATTAGGATGTCTATAAAGTCTTATAAAATAATAACATGTTTTTTATATAATCGCATATTTCTCATAGCATTACTATTTTTATGCTTAAAATACGCCAATTCATCCAAAGGCTATTTTTATGATTTATGAGTTTAATCGGTTAACTATTATTGAATAAAAACAATAAAATCATTCAAACAATTATGTTATTCATAAAAATTAAGAGAAAATAATTTTTATTGCATTATATCATTTGCATTAATAAATAACACGAAAGCGTAGGACAAATTCAATACACTCTCAATAAACAGAGATTCAAATATTCAATGAATAAAATCAGAGAAAAAATTTGTTCGAAGAAAGAAAATAGAATTAAATGCAGAAAAATAAGTATTAAATATAATTTAAATTAATAATAAGTTAATAACTGAAGAACTAATAAATTATTTATACATTAAAAGTTGGGGTCATTTGTTTTTGAACAATGTAAAATTTATGTTTATTTCCGGCAAAACCCCACAAAACAGCTATATTTTCTATAATTACGTTAAAAGGAATCGTAAAAATAGCTCCGAATATACATAATATATAACGTTTGAAACTGATTCGCATCGGACTAAAGGACTTCATAACACCAAATATATACATATATATAGAAACTGCGCCCACGAATGTGGACAAAGTGTTGCACCAGGAGGTCGGGGGCAATGGGTAGAGACTGGCGAGTATGAGGTTCGATGTGCTGAATGGCATTGTAAGCCAGGCATAGAGAGACATCGCCAGGAATATTTTATTTTGAAGGGGAACAGCAGGGGAGTGGACCACAAGGAAGATACCCTGCATCCACCTCTTCCGCTGCTGCAAAAAGTCCCGTATAGTGAACGGACTCTTTTCCCACATCTCTCCCTCAATAAAGTCAAAAGTGTAGCCATTTTTATATGCAATCATTGAAAAATAACAGTCTTCGGCCACAGACCCGTCCAACCCGTGATCGAACGACACAGACCTCTCGGCACTTAATTTGGTCACAACATAAGAGCCTAGAGTTTAAAGTGTTTTATTAGCATTTCTTAAAAAGTGATTATTTGAGTGAATCAAAGTATGGATGCGATGATTGCATACCTTTCCAACTGAAGAGTGGTCTGTGAAACATATAGAACTGAAAGCGCAGTTTTCCCATATCGTCGGCCACTCGGAAACTGTCGGCCAGTGTTGTCCACCAGTTCACTATGTCCTCATTGGCGTATGTGATCAATCCCTGTCCGAACTCGTGCTTATTATTGAATGCAAAGTTGAGTATTCCTCGGACGGCGTTCTCCGTCATCACTGTCTCCTCATCCAAGTGGACGACCCAATCGTTGTCACCCAATATGTTGTTCTCGTCTTCCAAACAGTACTGAAGCGCTCGTGCCTTCAGTTCAAACACAAAATTAATATATATTTAGAATAAAATTAAATTACTTTAAAAAGAGCTCCGGTTTTAGTTCTATAATGCGATGGAATAACCACTTCTCGAATACGCGGGTGTTTTACGAGACCAATGGGTCTGTCGGTCACCACTTCTATAATGAAGTTCTCGAGTCCGACGGCTAAACAGGTATTCATATTTCGGTTGACATTATTGCGAACCAAATCCGGATAATCCCCTCTCGTGACTGTGCGGATGCATAGGAATGGCGCCAAAAGAGGAGTTCCCTTAAGAACTACTTTATCAGTGAATGCATTATATAGTGTTAGACCCAAGAAGTTGCACAACACCTGCGGTAATGACAATAAGGCCAATACACGCAATAAATAGAGAGCAGAGGCCGTCCAATAGCCGTACGCTTCAAACGGGTCCACAATTGGCCGGTCGTTATCTGAATACCAGAGCTTTAGTCCACCGGAAAGTACTTCAAACACTAATATCACAGACAGTAATAAAATGCAGTGAAGAATGTGTTTATGATTTGACGACAGATTCAGTAATAGTTTTGACATTTTTTAGTATAAATTCAGATCAAAAGTGATTGCATTTGAGATTTGCTTTAATTTACATCAAATGTTGAGATTAGGACTCCTTTTGAGTCGTTTTCAACCATTAATTGGATTTCATTTTCTTTTTTTGTCAAACTTTTGGTATTTTTTTCATTAATTAATAAAATGAGTCATTGTTTTGATGATTAAATCAAATGTTGAATAAATACCGCAATAGAAAAGGTGTTTCCCTTATTTGAAGGCTTCAAACCATCGCTATAGCAATGAGTACTTCAGTAATAAACAATTTACCCCTTTTTAGGCCCTTTTGGATCAGTGACTGACAGTCACGCAGTGGTTGTGAAGCAAGTCTTACATCACTCACTCATAAAGAATACATTGTTTTTGAATAAGCAGTCAATAAAACATTGTCTCAAATGTATTGATAAATAGTCGCATTCATAGACAACATAACTCTTTTATATCCTTTAAAAGTATTGAAAACATTAAACATATATTGGTTTTGAACGTAATCTATGTTTTCATCAATTATTTATTGAATTCATTGCACTTCCCTTTCCTTTCCTCCATAGCAGACAACAAACACACGTTTAAAGTATTTATTGAATTAAAAATTGATTTAAATTATAATTTAATTGCATTTAATTGTTGGACAGAATGACTAATCCGAAGGGTTATAGAAGAGGAACGCGATATATGTTCGCGCGTCGGTTCAGACGGCACGGGGTCGAGCACTTGTCGACATTCCTGAGGGTATACAAGAGGGGAGACATCGTTGACATCAAAGGCAACGGTGCCTTTCAGAAGGGAATGCCCTACAAGTTCTATCACGGGAAGACTGGACGGGTATATAATGTGACCAAACATGCCGTCGGAGTGATTGTCAACAAACGAGTCCGAACTCGGATTATCCCGAAGAAGATCAATGTCCGCATTGAACACGTGTCGCACTCCAAGTGCAGACAAGACTTCTTAGACAGAGTCCATCGCAATGAACAGCTGAAGAAGAAGGCAAAGGAGACCGGGGCTACATTTAATGTGAAGAGAGAGGCCCGACAGCCAAAGGACGGCCACTTTATTAGAATAACTAAAATAAATAAACCCCAAAACCTCCACCCATTGCCCTATGAATTGATTGCTTAAATCAGTTATTCATTTGATTGTAATAAAAGTTAAAATAAATTTTGGGAATAAATGATTCAATAGTTTACACGAATTTATTTTTATTACAAGTTTTGACATATTTTTCTTTATTATTAAATTTTTACTTCAATTCAAATAAAAATTACATTTGCAGTCATCGCAACATTTAAGAGGACTCCATAGCAGTGGCCACTAAAACAGATTGTGCGAAACCTAAGAGTTCACTGCACTCGTATTCTAGGAATTTACTCCAAAAATTGCTACATTTGTTTCTAATTTTATTCCTGACTCAAATAGTTTCGAGGCGCCTGTCACCCCCAGTCCCTGACCCTCTAGGAGGGTAGACAGTAGTCTGGATGTGATGCGATGGGGGAGAGCTATGATATGATAGGCTATTAGTGTTTTTGAGGCCTCAAATATGTCTGGACTTATCGACGACATTATACTTCCTGTCTCTACAAATGTATCAAATCTATGAATAAACTTTCAAAAAAGCATGGATTTATACTATTATAGCTGACAGTAGTGAACTCTTACGTTTCGCACAGTCTGATTTGGTGGGCCAACAACTGCTCCATAGCCACAGATTGTATGTATATTTAAGTATTAACTGTTTTAATGACAATCTTTGGCTTAAATTATATAATGAATGAAAGACTTGAGAAACAAATTAACAATAGTTAATACAATTAGAAAAATAATTTATATAATGAATGAATGTTTTAGTGAAAGGCCAATGAATTTCTTTTGAGACAATATATGGAAGCGTCGAGACCTCCGATGCGGACAAATATGGTTCGAAAGAGTTTCCAATACTTCTTAATGTCTGGGTTTCCCAACGAATAATTCATATTCCGCTTGTCTTGAGTCAAGAGAATCATTCTTCCAGTGCTGAGTCGGACACAACGAGACAGTTGTGTGAGAAGTGCCGGATATAGTGTTTTGTTGTCGTGTTTAGAACCCAAACGCTTCCCAAACGGCAGATCTGTTATAAAGACATCAATTGAATCGGTTCTGAATGGAAGTGATTTGATGTCCAACTGATAGACATCTGTTTGACAGTTGTTTTGTTGACAATTGATTTGTGTTCTCTCGATAGCCATCGGGTGATTGTCTGCTGCGATGCCAAACGTCTCCTTCCAATTGAGTGCACACTCGACAGGAATAGCACCCGAACCACACATAGGGTCGCAGACAATGTCTCCGCTCTGGATGTTTGCCATTCGAAGCATATTGTAAGCTATGGTCGCTCTAAGACTTGTCGGACCAAAACTAATCAAATTTCTCTTATGTAATGACTCGCGAGTTAAGGACAGACAGACATAGAAGTGATTGTCTTTGACGTTGAGAACCACTTCGATGTCGTACTCCTTCATAGACACCGCCCAATGGAATGTGTCGTTTATAACTGCGCCCAAAATGACTGCACATTCCTGTGAATTGAAGGCATGACTTCCCGTCCGATTACAGGTCACACGAAATGACGGTTTCATTGCTTTCAATTCCGGACTTTTGGCTAAAATGGTATTCAAATCACATTTAGACCAATCGAACGCTTGAATCCAAGCGTTCACTCCTTTACTCCACTGACACTCGGATGCAATTGTTGTTAACTTTTGCTTCAATTCATCGCTATTTTGTGGCAAAACATCAGTTTTATTGTCGTAAATAACGGCATAAATATTGTCAACAGATTTCAGTTCAAACAAACGCTTCACCGAATCATTGCTTTTAATGAAAACTCTTCCGTGAGTTTGAGTCACACAATCGGTGGACAACTTCTCCCGACATTCTTCGGCTGATATCCACTCCAAACCCGTCACTACAGTCGCCTCATATGTCATGTCTTCACTCATTATTACAATCGTTTTGTGACTAAAATTCAAAATTCAATCAAAAAATTATTTAAAAATTTGTAAATAAATCGAAAAATGAATTCAGTTTTGTTTGAAATTTTAAAATAAATTGAAAATCATTTCATTTTGTTTTGAATGCAAAATATGCGCCAAATATTGGATTAAATAAACAGAGATTTAATGCAAATATAATTACAATTATTTGTTAATTATATGCAAATCGTGTGTCAATTGAATGAATTGAATGCAATCCTCGAATCGTTTGAATACCTGTCCAACAGTCGACACAATCACATGACAACAACGTGTGTTTGCGCTCTCTATCATCGCCTCTGACTCTCCAATCGGTCCAAACCCTATGGTCGCCCTCTTTTGTGGGACAAATCCATGTTTGAGTCACAGTTGACGTAGTATTGCATATAATATCTATTGAGTAAAGCATTGCTCTGACGTATGACTCAGGAGAAGGTGTTTGTCAGGGGTTTGTCAAACAAAACAGGGCGACCATAAGGTTTGATTGGGTTGTGTTTCGCCATAAGTCATATCAAACGAAAGCACACATTCATTGCAATAGAAAACACATTCACTTCAATACAAACTCTAATAAACAATATTTTTCGGCAATTTTTATCCAAAACATTGTTTTCAGTCATTAAAACTGTATTTTATTATTGAAATTAAGATAAGATATAAATAAAAATGTCGTCAAAAGACGCGAAACAAATGTTTTTATCGCAATTGAAGTCATATTTAGACAAACATAAGATGAAGGAAGCGATGGAACTCTTCCGAACGGAACCGATGAAGCAATTGATTGCCACAGACTTCGACATTATATGGGATTTGATTCCATTGATTTGCAATCGATTGCGAGGACTGAATGAGTTTCGGTTCAAAACATTCAATTATTGCGAACAACTGTTAAAAGATGTGAGTGTTTTGTGTAAACCCAAAGAGGTTTTGATCGCCTTTTTGGCCGAATTAGAAAACGACACCATTTGTCTGAATGGGAGTAATGGCGACCAACAGAACACTGTCTGCGACCACAATGTGTTTAAAGCAATTCTCAATCCATTGGAGAATGTGTTGAAACAATTGCCGACGAAGAGGAATGAGACCCTCAAATGGGTTTTGTCTACTCTTAACGCTCACATCAATCGACTGAATGTCGACTCTTTGGACGACTACCAGTTCGAGGGCGAAGAGAAACTGTTTATCGATAACGACATTAACGCCAAACAAATTAATAACGTTTTGCCCCTTTATATCAAATTCATTGAACAGTTTGTCAATGAAGTGGATATAACCCGAAGACAACCCAATGTCTACACCAATAGTAACGGTATTACACACAACAGTAAAACATCTGATCCACAAATCCAGAGATCTATTCTACTGAAGGCATTGATCCGACTCCTGGACCACCCATTAGTACATTTGGACGTTTCGGGTCAGACGAGTGGCGAATCGCGAGAAATCGCTGTAAATGTTGTTCAACTGATATCTCGATTGCAATCAAACTATTATATGATTTTCGAAAGAATTGATTTAATCAGTTGTGACAAAAGTGGCAAAAATTGTGACAATTCTGACATCGAATTAACAAAAGAGTCGTTTATGTCAGCGATGGCTAACCTCTCATATCTGGTTCAGAGCGAAAGTGTCTGTGCTGTTAGTTTTGTTCCGAGTGTTTACACTCACGTCTATGTATTCGGAGTTCATTTGCAATTCATTGATGTCTTATTGAAGTCAAGTGTTTGTCTTATTTACGAAAAAGGCTTACAATTATCGGAACAATTGTTGTCACAAATCAATGACTGCGAACTCGAATCCAATTTCTTGGATCTGATCCGAACGATACCAATAGAGAAGTCACTCATCAATATTATGGTCTATTCATCGATCGAGAGTCACCGCAAACAAGCGTTGAATGTGTTTAGAAAACTTGTCGTTTCGTTTGACAGCACCGGTAGATATAAAATACTTTATTCGATTCTATCACAACCCCATCAACACTCAGGTCTTCAGGGATTGATTATCGGTATATATAAAGACTTTATGTTCACTTCAGACATATTTCTGGGCAGACATTTGCACCGAATGATCAAATCGGCCATCAATTCATCACTTCCTGATGGAGTGGGCAGTGATTTGTTGGAACAAAACGACACAATATTCGCGACTTTGAATATAATTCGGTTTATTTGTCTGAAGGACAGCAAAACACTAAATGAGACCAAACTCTGGGATATTATGCCTCACATTAACGACAAACTCCTGAAACCACTGCACAAAGCAATCGACTTATCCCGCGCTCACTATAAGCTCGAATTATGCAAATTGAAAGAACAGAGAACTGGAGAACAGAACAAAAATGCAGTCAAATATGAAGTCAGAATCGCCGGCAATAAGAATGGAGTACTGCCTAACCTTCCGGTGGATCACAAACACAAAATCGTTTTACTGGCGCTTCAGAACTTCGATCTAATTGAAAGTGTTTTAGTCAGAGTCGAAGAGATTGTCAATGAATGACCAAAAATCAGTTGTTGGCCCATCAAATCAGACTGTGCGAAATGTGAGAGTTCACTACTGTCAGCTATAGTATAAATCTATGCTTTTTTGAATGTTTTTTCAAAAGTTTGATACATTTGTTGAGACGGGAGGTATAATGTCGTTTATAAGTCCAGACATATTTGAGGCCTCAAAAACACTAATAGCCTATCAAATCATAGCTCTCCCTAACGCATCACTTCCACACTACTGTCTACCCTCCTAGAGGGTCAGGGACGGGGCATTACAGGCGCCTTAAATCTATTTGAGTCGGGAATAAAATTAGAAACAAATGTAGCAATTTTTGGAGTAAATTCCTAGAATACGACTGCAGTGAACTCTTAGGTTTCGCACAATCTGTTTTAGTGGACAACCACTGACCAAAAATGCAAACAAAATACAAATTATTCGTCGATTGATATATAAGTGTCGAAACAAAACAGAAAATTATTATTTTATGAATGATTTGAGAAAAATATTATTATTCGCTATAATTAATAGATTAAAGTATATAAGAATTTCCTTTTTTGTATTAAAAGACAAATCTATTACTCATTATATAAAACAAAAATTCAAATATTAATGTTTAACGTATTGTCAGTCTTTGAAACACATGTCCCCGAAATAAAAGTGGCCAAAACGTTAAGCTCCAGATCTAATATATTAAAGTCGGCATCGCTTCCAAAATTGAGAGTTCCTTTAGTGTTGGAAATGCCCAATACCTCTGCCGCGTGTAATGTCGCGCATTCAATGGCCTCTACTGTAGAACAACCAGTTATTTGTCTCAAGTGTTTGACACAATAGTCTAGGGCTGCGATCGAACCACAAAGGGTTTCAGTGCCGGCGATATATGCCTTAGTCTTGTCTACGATTTCAATGTCTTGACCACCGAAACTATATCGACCCGATTTGAGTCCGGCCGCAGATATGGCATCGCTTACTAATACCATTCCATTAGAATTGGATTTAAAGGCGATCTTAAGGGCCGCGTAATGGGTATGTATTCCGTCGGCAATAATCCCGTAATAAATTGGTTTTTTGATGGCCGAAGAAGTGAGTAATCCTACCAGTCCTGGGTCTCTGTGATGGAAGGGTAGCATTGCGTTGAATAAATGTGTTATGAAAGTCGCTCCAGAATTGACCGCTCGTTCGCCCTCTTGTAGTGTTGCCATCGAATGGCCAACCGATACAGTAATGCCTTTATTAACTATTTGTTGGACGACTTGACCCGTTTTGTCCAGTTCTGGGGCTAATGTTATAATAGAGACGTCGTCTAAATGTTTGTACATATCTTTGATTTCATCGATTGATTGAATCGCATCTCCTTTTATATGCTCTATTGGATGCGCGCCCTTCTTCTCACGGCTAATGAACGGTCCCTCCAAATGCACGCCGAGGTTTGTGGCCCCGAATTGCTTACTGCCGGGCGTTCGCTTGATTTGTGGCAGTATTTTTCGGTAATTTTCTTTCGAATTAGTCACCTGAACAGTACAAACATATTACAAGTTATTTATATTTTAGAAATTACTGATTAAATTAGTAAATGGTATTAATTCTAACAATGCCAGGGATTTGGGGGTCGATGAAAATTTGCAATTTTGATTTTATTAATCGATAAAGTGTCCGATTATAGTTTACTATGCAAAATTTCAGG
>JAQFXN010001676.1:0-14544 GCA_034693365.1 Liacarus xylariae
ATTCATTTAAAAGTCTATTATTTTCTTCTCTAAACTCAAACAACAAATCATTTATCAATATTTTGGCCATAATTTCATTCAATAGTTTAGTATTAAATCTAAATCTAAACCACAATTAAAACTGATTTCAAACTCAAACCCAAAAGCATTGCATTTGTTTGTAAACAATGTTTACTAAACATTGAATACTTTGCTCTGTTGTGTACTCTCTTTCAGCCAATCAGAGGAAATCAGTTCTTCATATAATACAAACTTATTATATACAGGGATGTGAAATTTCGATAATTATCGGTCTTAAACCGTTGATCCAATCGTCGAGGATTACCCATTAGTAGTGGTTTGGCATATCGACAATGGTATAGAAGAAATTTTATTTCCTCGATATTATCGATTTGAGGATAAAACTCGATATTTCCTCGATTTGGGGACTTTCTTCACGATTGTGAGATAAAATGTGTAAAAAAATAGTATTTTTGCAGTTTTTCTTTTAATTGGATTAAACTGTAAATGCAGAGCATATTATATGTCACAAAAAATTTCTATAGTAAATCTATTTTTAAATATTAGATATCAATTTAAAAAACATTTGTCTGTATTATAAATACAGTCTTAATTTTCAATTTTAATCTTAGATTAATTAATTTTAATATATGCCAAAAAATTAAATCATCATAATAGCATAGACAAATTTGTAAATACGACTTTTCCCTGGAGTTCAAATCTTTCTTGATTATGAAATTCTTTAATGATTAAGATATGAATATTAAAATAAGACCCTATTTATATTCCGAATTTCATAATTGATGTTGAATAAATTTGAAAAGCATGAGTTTAACATTGTAAAAATTTAATAAAATTTATTTTGATAAATAAAATATCAAAAATTTGTAAAATATTAAGCAAAGATTTATCGAATTTGATTTTTAAAAAATTTTTGTTATATTTATTCAGAAATTTTGATTTAGGCAAAATTCAAATGAAATGAAGGATGAGAATTGACCGAAATTTGTATAAAATTTATTTCATTTTTAGTAATTCAGAAAATAATGTCTATCAAAATCGATGAGTTTTGTGATTGCTCACTTTGAAATTAAAGAATTTTCATAAATATCGATTTAATCCTCGATTTTAGATATTTTCTTGCCTCGAATAACGATCGATTTGGTGAGTTTTTACACTCGAAAATTCACATATCTGGTCATGAGATTTGATCTCAAGTTTTTGCAGTCAAACCGTTGGACAGAATATTGTATTTTTTGTAAAGTTATGATAAAATCAGTTAATTATAGAATATTCAAATAAAACTACCTTTAATTCATTTTATTTTCAATGTTTTGATTCTTTTATTAAATTATTTTAAAGAGATTTTATTATTTTGACGAAAAAGTAGTTTACTTTTGAACAAAAGCGATATTAGCTTTCATTACCGACCGATGAGATAGTTTTGGCCACTTTTGACGACAGAACTGACCATTTTCTGACACGAATTGATACTATTTTGGATTTTTGGACCGAACCCTGAGCTATACCACCCGCTCATAGATTTTTACCCCCGAAGACCTACCAGTGCTGTATTAAATTCAACATGAGCATATTTCTATTAATCTTGTCCAAATAACAGAAATTTTGTTTTAAATGAATTTTTTCGTTTTCAAACATTTTATTTGTTTTCGAAATTTTTCATTTCGTGTTTGTTCTGAAATAAATTTTAAAAAACAAAATTCAAATAAATATATTATTTTTCCTCAAATGTATTGCATTTCAAATGAATGATAACATTATTTTTTAACAAATTTAAAATTCAAGTTCTTATCAAATGTGAAGTAAATGTAAATGCGATTCAATGTGTTTGAGTCGTAATAAAAATTTTTGAAATGCTTTCTTAAAAAGAGTGAAAAATATAAATCATATATAAATAATACTGATTTCTATGCATTAATGTATTGGATGTCATAAATTCTAAACTCTATTACATTATTATTCACTTTTGAATTTCTATACTATTCTTAACTCTTTTTTTACAAAAAGTTTCTTTAAGTTATCCATAAATTCAAATCCAGAGCACAGAATATTATAATTATTATGTTTGACAAGAGTTGTCCACAATTACAGTTCATCTAATGTGGGCTTTATCTGTCTGATGGCCCCATAGGGTGTCATTCCTGCCTGAGTTGCGCCCTTATTGGTTCCGGCCTGAAGACCAATTACTGATTGGCTTTTATTCAGAATCTCTTTACTAAAGCTTCTTCTGTTCTGTTCGGCGACTTTCACTCCAATCACAGGTCCTTCGAATCGGTTTTTTTGTGCCTAAATATTATCGAAAGTAAATGCCATTAATTCGGTTCCTTTCACTCGAATAGTTTGGAGAAAATTATTGCTTACGATTCCGCCCAAAGCATACAAACAATTGACGACCTGTTTTGATAACAAACATAACTTATATAAAATAATTTTAGCAATAGTTATATCACAACAACATTTGACCAAAGATTGAGCAAAAAAATTTATATTAAATCAATTAATTGAAATTGAGTTAAGTTGAGTGAATCATACCATATATAGATTCTTGCGCTCATACAAGTCGTTAACCTGGAACAGATCATGACTTCTTAGGCCATACTTTTCACAACTTTTCAAAAACATTTCCAAATTTTCTCTCTGAGAAACAAAATTCAATTTAAAAATAAAGAGAAGAAAATATATTAGACTATTTGTAAGAATCACATGGAATTCGTTTAGAATTGGGTCAGACATCACATCATATTATTTAACGATCACTTTCTACAAAAGTGTAAAAATTTAAAATTGTAGTTAAACCTAATGATGATTTTCAAACTCAATTCAATTTAATGTAATAATGTCTTCTATATGGTTTGGCTTTTTATCAGGGAGGGGAAAGGATGGAATACTGAGAAAAAATCTATAACATTACGTCTATGGACAGATACCCCTAAACCCTTTGACCACTAACTGATGAACAACCCAAATATGCCCTGAATTGGTCGCCTTCCCTATCCCTGCTTTTTATTTAATCGACGAATATTACTGACCTGTTTGAATGGCGATTTCGTGTGATTTATCTTCGGTACCGAACCCGGGCTAAGAATATTTATTAGTCTGAAAATTAAAATTAACTCAAAATAATTGTCTAAACATTTACCTTTAAAATTGTTTTATTTTATTATACAATTATGACCTCAATTATAATTTTTTATAATTATTTAATTAATTATTTTAAATGATAGCTCTTTTTATTGTAATTTTATCAGATTTCGGATTAAAAGCCGAGATTATGGGAATTGTCAGATGCGAAATGCGATTGTCAGATTATGAGCAGCAATAATGACAAAATATTCTGTCAAAATATTTGGTGCACTTTGTAATTAATTACAAAACTTGTTAAATTAAAGAATTCGTTTCATATTTGGATATGCTTTCAACTTTATACATTAACTAAATTAGCTCAAATACTCTTGCGGGTCTATAGTCTTACAATATATGGCTCATAAATTAATAAACTATTTCATAGCTTGGCTTCATTGTATTGGTGAAAATTCTTAGTAAAACTTTAATTCTTAAATGGATTTATTTAGGCTGAAAATAAGAACTTGAATTAACTTAAGACAATTATTGTCAACTTATATCATTTGAAGCTTCATCGCTTAAGCTGATTAACTAGATGAATTTGTGAAATAAATAAATGTTGTTTTTCTTAAAAAAAAATTTCATTGACTTCAAAAGCCGATATATTTTAGAAGTATAAGTCTTGGTTTCACCATTTAGAAGATTTTCATTAACTGTTTATTATAGTAACTGGATTCTATTTCGACAATATTTTAGATATGTCTACACTTATTGTTAGAAAAACAAAGCTTTAGAAGAAAAGGAAATTAGAGATAGATTTCACTTTGAGTTCTTAAATCTGTTTATTATGAGATGGACTTAATAGATAGAAGCGGTGCCAAACCCAGACTTACGTGCAAAGAGCAATGCCGTCTTTAAGAGAGTCAGCGAAATCAAATTGATCCTGAAATCCATGTTCTTCATTAGGAGCATCTATAGGTAATTGAGTGACCGCACGCATCCATTGGAGCGCCTGAAACGCCAAATTCATATCAAACTTCGACTGAGACTAACGAGTAATTCATGTTTTCAAAAAACATATATTAATTATAAGTATTTACTTGTGTTCTTCACTTCTCCTCTCATTAGGATTGAGGAAAATAATGCCAAAACATAGAAAAGCTTATGATTGCAAACACACTCCCACTTTAGAAATTAAATTTGAGCTCACCTTTAATTGACATTCACGGCTCAATCCATATGATGGGCCCTGAAATGCCATTAACTCCTTAATTGTTGGAATGAATGATACAATTGTTTGATACAAAAAATAAGAATTGATATAAAAACAAAAATTTTCGAATAAATTAATAATTTTAATTACATTAGAGACTAATCATGTAATCAATTAAATCTAAATTTATTATTATTACTCATAGTTATCTTCGATTAAACAAATCTCTTATATTGGACTTAATTCAGTACAGACTGTAAAACAATTTGCAATAATTTTTATTCAGAAAGTACTCAATAGAATTCAATGTCAAAGCGCTTGAAAATCGGTGTAAAATCTGATTGAATACAAGACCATACAGTGGTTAAGTTGTTTTACAGACTTTAATTCTAAAGTAAGTTGAAAATCATTCTCTATTGACTTTTTTGTATGAATAGCACTTGCAGTCCGTGATCTGCATTCAATACATGTTAACTAATGAATTGAATGCTTAGTCAACAATTGCCTTGATTTATGTCAAACCCACTTTCAAGTGAATAATTGTAACACTAGTTGTTTTGTTTTTGTAATTCTATCGACATTTTATCCAAAAACTATTGCAAATTTTTAATATGAAATATATGGATCGGTCTTTTATCAAATCAGAATTGACCTATACTAGACATAAGCATTAAGCTCCATAGGCTTACTAATGGGTCGATTCTGATTTCATGGATGATAGATATATATTTATAATCTCTTTTTTACTTAATAACAAAAGTTAATTAAAATTCAATTACAGTTCAGATATTATTAGAAAAATCTTCTAAAATTTTAAAATAAAAAGTTATATAAACTTATGATAAATTAATTAAAAAGTTTTTTTTGTGATAGGTTATTTATTTTATGTGCTATTTATTAATTAAAAAAAACTACTGTATTAAAAATTATTTTATATAAATATTTTATTTGATTATAAAATCAGATAATTATTCATTTTGTTAATAAAATTAAAAATTTAATAAAATATATTACGATGCGAGACAGGGATGTGAAACGGAGAGTCAAGTCCGGAATACCCTTCCGCTAACAAAATTGGTGGTTAACATTACGTCTATGGACATGCCCTAAACTTTGAGCATAAAGTGGGAGAAAAACCAAAAAATGGGAGAAAGGCTAAAATACCCCCTAACGTTTTGGACTTTTGCACCCCTGATGCAAGATCACTCTATGATTAATTAATTTTAAATATTTATCATGTTAGGATTTTTTGTTAGTTGTTAGTTATAAAGGATCTGAATAGATATAGATTAAAATAATAATGTATGTCAATATCAGGGGTCGCCAAAAGGGGAATAGCCTAAATACCCTCTGAATTTGAGATTTTGCAAAATATCTCCTCTATACCCCCTGACTCGGCCGACTTTGGCGACCCTTGATCTATATTAGATATAAGAGCCAGTACTATATCATAGTTTTATCCAAGGGTGCACAAGGTGTACAAAAAAAGAGTCAATATACTGGATACATCTATTGGCCCTTCCCCCTTCCGAAGGGGTGGTGGAACATTAAGTGAAATTCTGTCAAAATTCGATGAAAATACCAGAATTTGAATACTAGAATCAAATTTTATTAAATCTTTACAGAATTTATCAAAATTTTGATAAATTGTGTCATTTTTAATTAAATTCTGGAAAAATTTGTCGACTGCACAATACTCCCTACTTGACCCCCTGTCCAAAATTTGGAAGATTTGTAACATTATAGCCCGGAATACCTTTCTGAAATTTTGACAAAACCAATACCTACTTAAGATTTAAACTTTTGCGCATCCATGCTTTTTAATTCTAGATTATATTTTAAACTCTTTAAAAATTAAGGATAAAATTAGAATTATTCTTACATTCTCAGGGATATTTGGTTATACACATGTGATGATAAACCTCTTGTTTTTAAAAAAAATGATCTCTTGTGATCTTTGTAGTTTTCTTGTAATGTTAATCCTGCTAAAAATCTTTAATAAATGTGCTCTTTTTCTTGGCACGATAGTCATTAGTTTTATTTTATCAACTATCAGTAGAACATAAGGATAATGCCCATACTTTTTTTGATAAAAATCTGGCATTGACTTCGACAAAGTCATGCAAACTCTAATAGAATCTAGAATGATAAAATTCTGCTATTTGGAGAGGAGGTATTTGGTTATTTTTCTGAGACAGAGGGCTAAACCCCCCTCATAGTGCATTCCTATGTGATATTATGAAAATCTGATTTTTGAAATTATAAATTGTCAAATAATTTCATCTTTTTATAGAACACACAGAACATGAATTGTTTCTTCAAAAAGAAGTTATTTGATTGCAATACCCATTGAAATTTAATGGATCGGAAACTTTATTGTAGACTTGTCTGCCATTGAATTCTATGCCATTTTTGTAATAGTGTTTAAGTAATGTTCAGTATTTATACATTTAATATAATAATGTATTGCATTGTATTTGAGTGAAAGCATAAACGCTGAAAACGCACAAAATTAATGATAACAAAAACACTGAGAAAAATATCTGTGCTATGAGTCCAAGGAATGTATTGAATGCGCCAAATCTGCTGATCCGTCTCTTCGCCGGCTTTTGTCCAGAATATCGAAATTTATAGTTCATTGCTATGAATGAGAGAATGCATTGAAATATGAAAAATCAATGACTCGGAGTCACATCAAAGCCATAAATTGAATTCTTGGTTCACTTTTTTTGCTTATTTTATTTGGATTATTCATAGAATTAACACATTTATTAACACAAAAGTTTTGAATTAGAGATACGGAGAAAAAAAAAATATATTTAGATTACATTAGAGATTAACAAATATAAGTGCAGTTGAATAAAATCTCCTTTTGATAAGTATTAGTGGATAATTAAAAATTAGACAATTACTCAATGGAGTAAGAATAGTATGACCAAAATAGCTCCAACTGTTTCATTTAAACACTCAAATATACGGCATATACTCTAATTCCAAAGTATATAACTTAATTGAAAATGTTTTTACATTAATTATATTAAACAAAACAGAATTAAATCGGAATTAATTTGTATAATAAATATTATTATCATAATTCTCTACAATATATGCTATAATATAATCCAAATATTGCTAAATTATAAGTTTTTCGGTTTAAATATATGAATAACACATTGATTTCAGTAAATTTATTCTATTTTCTGTTCAAATTGTTGAGAATTTTTAAGTTTATATGAATCGGTTTGTGCTATTGTTCCATCAATAGAGTGGGACAGCAGTTGCAGTGCTTCTGAAGGTATGTCTGACAACGGAATTTGTCCAATAGTTCTATAGCAGTCCAATAAAGCGATTACTATACTCTCGCCCAACAACTTATCTTATTTGGCAATAGATTTTGATTAATTCATTTAGTATTTAATTGTTATAACATTTTTATAAAGAATTTTATTTTAAAATATAATACATTTTTCCAGAGTGTAGGGAATGATTGTTTGGCCAAGAGTTGGCTTATCGTAATATCCATAATGGCTTACTTGTAATGTATAGCAATTTGTTTTGTTGTGAAAAATCGATGCGATATAACTGTAAAATGAGAGGAAAGAAAATTTATTTCATTATTAAACAAAATAAAATTTGATATCATTTTGCGAACAAAAAATATTTTTAAAACAAATGATTGTAAAAAAGAAAAAAGATTTGAATTATAACTTAAGTTTAAAACAAAAGCACATAGAGTACTGTCATAAAGGATTAAAGACAAGGGATAACCAAAATTGAAATAAAAAGAAAAATTCTGTATTATCCTGAACATACAGTATATTCGTAGTAAGAGCAAGTGATTTGGAAATAAAACATGACTTATATGACCATAAACACAGCTCATACCCACCTTCTCGAGCTTCCGGAGCGTAGGGTTTCCTTGCAATAAACAGTGTTATCTATATAAAAGTCATCCGCTATTATACTCAATAATTTTGGAAACAATGCGTGTCTTTCCATATGGAAGACATCATCTTTGCAAACACCATAAATACAAGCGCCAAATAGATTGATGTGTGCGTGCAAATCAATATATATGTCCACTTCATCTCTCTGACCGATAAATAAAATAAAGACATAATAGTTTGTATATAAGACTATACAATAATATCTCCTCTTATATTCTTGAGTTAAAATGTTAAAATGTTCCCTGTTTGTCCTCAAAGTAAGCTAACACAATTAGTAATTCTGTAAACAAAATTTATAGCCACAATATTAATTTAATCTGATACAATCCTTCTTTAGTTGCTAAAAAAGTTATGAGCTTACTAAGATCCAAAAAAAGTTTTAGGAGGGTCACAACCTTGAGCTCATAAGAAGAGAATAATATATTGGCTAAAACCTACTGAAGTTTCTGCTATTTGATGGAGTGCCTGTTGTACAGCCAGTAATTCTGGATGCATTAGTGGTGATGGTTTGTGCCAAATCTGATTCATATCACTCCCAATTGCCGATGTTCTGTTACTCATACAAATAATAAACAATTAGTTAATTATTTCATTTTATATTAATTAATTTAATTATTAATAAAATTTTAATGTAATTTAAGCTTTTTAAAACCTATTACGATATTTTGTGTAAAGCAAAAATAATATTACTCAAGTTTATATTGAAATTCATTAATAATAATTATGAAAAATATTCTTAATAATCTAAAAAATGAATGAAATATTATATTTCACAAATACTCTAAAATACTTGAAAATTAATACCTGGTGTTGCCTAAGAAAACTCCATCAGGATTCAACATTGGAATTATGTGAAATGTAACGAATCGAAGCAAACATTTAGCCAATGGATGTTCACTCAAAAGCAAATTAACGATACCTAATATTATATTTTGCGATATATACTGTATAAATATGTGTTTAATACAACTAATAAAAAGCAATTCTCTGTGAAATTAACTTTATTAAATATAACTTACTTTCGCATACATATGAACAGGGAGTTTCTGATGGATGGATTCTACCAGTTATTATTACTTTTTTGGCTCGAATTCTAGATGATTCACCACTTTCAATAGTTATCAGGTGAATTTCTCTATTTTGCTAATTGAAGAATGAAAAAAAAATTAAAATAGTATTTTGTAGTTATAATAATTATTTCATAACTAAAATATTCTGTAAATGCAATATAACAGAATTTCTACTAATTCTTCAAGAATTTAACAGAATTTAGCCAAATTATATTCTGTAATAATTCAACAAAACATTACCAAATTTAACAAGAATTTGACAAAATTCTGTTATGTTATCAGAATTTTACAGAATAAAGCTTTTAATAGTTTTAAGTTTTCTCAAAATATGCATAGGGACGGACGGGGTATCCTGCATAGGGGTCTCGGCCAAATTCACATAGGAGTATTCTGCCCATCCCTGGTGTGTTAGAATTATGTAATTTCTAGGTTGTTGTGCTGGGTTCAGAAATGTGATATCAATTCACTTCCAATCACATTATTGTAATTTATATTATATAAATGTAAAACCTCATAAAGTACAGACTATAAAAGAATACCGATCCTCAACTTTAATATAAAGATTTAACTAATAATCCTTTTATCAGTTTTATATTTTTTTAAATCTAATAATCTGTTGAGCACTATTTAAATCATAAATGTTATTCATCTAAGCTAATTTATTGTTTGTAACTGAATATATGTACAAAAATTATTCAGATCACAAGGTTAAGATTTTATTTGTAAGATGGAAAATAACGCTTTTATAAGTGGCTAAGTAGCCAAAAATTTAGAAAATCAATTTTAAATGACCTTGCAAAAGAAAAAATAATTGTCTAGGAGTTTAAATTAAATTAACAGAGGAAAGCTTAAATCTATAAGTACAATGCAGTAACTACTTTAAAAAAGTATTGGAAGTCTTCACAACTAGGAAACTCGCGAATTTTTCTAAAATAAATTAGATTTTAATAAGTAAATGAATGAATCTAAAGATAAAAAACAACAAGAGCTGATATTTTGTATAAACCTTAGAATGTTAGAACAACAGTTCTAATCAAATCTTTAATATCTATTGATTGTTCAAAATCTTTTCTTTTACTTAAATCATAGTTAAAATAGGCTAGGTTTAAAATTTTAGTTTAAAAATATTAAAAATCAGAAATTAATTAATTAAAGCATTTAAAGTTTTAATATGAAATAGAAATAATTTAAAATATTTACTTAATTTATGTAAAGTTTATATATTTTTATATTAATATAAATTTAGTTTTTAATGGCCTTAAAATTTTTTAATTTCTGAGTTTTTTTTGTAATTTTTGAAATGAGCTCTTTTAATGATATAAGCATTATATGCAATGGAAAGCTGGTGAAGCACTTCAATGCTGTAGTAATACCAATAAGAATTGCTACATCAGGTAAATGCCAATACCAAACCGCCCAACGATCGCAACCTGTTTTTTATGTCCTGACATCATAGAAACGACAGACAAATGCTAAACATTTATGAGTTCTCTGTGTAAACATGTATTAGTTCTCCATTAAGTCATGAATAAGTCTATGACTTCGATATAAATTTGTTTTGATATTCAGTTCAATGATTTAAGAGTTTATAATGTGATTCTGTTTTATGAATACAATATTCTGTTCGATTGAAAATTTAGTTTTTGTGAGATTTTAATGCATTTATTTTATTGAAATGCACAGGCAATACATGTTTAGCGCTTGGAATAGGATTTTTTAGTGGTATTGAGTGAATCGCATATAACTATCAATTGCCACACCCTTTAGACCAAAAAGAATATTATATCAAAATATTATATAAATTAAAACAAATTCAATACATTATTCTATACTTATACTGCATATTATGGAACTTTATATGGTCTGTGTTCTCATCGCAATGTGAGTTCGCTATCAAACAAATTCTACAATAGATTACTGTAAAGCCTATCATATCATATATCGGAATAACTCATTGATCAAAATAATGGCAATGTTTTACACAATCAAAATGATGTCATTCTTTCTTTGAGTGAAAACATTCTTTAAATATATATAAAAGAATCAATGAATAGATTGTTTGGCAAAACTTTGATACTATTGTATAATAAAGTTAAGAATAAATGTTAATATTTTAATTGTATTGCAGAGCTATGGCAATGCTTATATTCAAAGGCATACAATGTGTTATGTCTTTCAGTCATCCTCTGCCCGACAAAGAGCTTCAATGGAAACGTTCCCCGAGTTTGCCGTCACAGCAATTAAGACCAGTCAAGACTAAAAAGTCAACTAAAACTAAGAGTCTATGGAAGAAGAAACAGGAGAAGGAACCATTGGCTCAATCAGAGGTCCTGACAGTCTCTCAATTATTCAAATTATATACATTCAAAAGATATCGGAAATTCAGAAAAGCGTGAATTATATAACCAATAGAACTGTCGAATGAAAATGCTTTAAATAATTCAATGAAATATCAATCTATTTGTCAGACAAGTCTTGATTGTATACAATAACAAAATGACATCAAATTTCTTTTTTTGTGTGCAAAACTTTACAATAGTTTGTATTTTATTATATAGTTTTAAACTATTCCTGAATTAGATATTTTCGTTAGAATAGTATAGATTTTAGTAATCAATAAATGTGTTTCTAATAATTTACAATATATTTAATGAAATGATGTTTCGTTGATATAATTATATCGGATTTGAGAATATAATCATAATATCGATTCCGTTCTGATTATGGATAGGATTGTTTGAAAGCTCTAAATATATTACTAAACATTAATATTGAATGGGATATACCGTAATAGGAAGAGAAGTGAGAACTGATATATTATTTATTGTACAACAGATACCACTCGAGAATGTTTCGGTAGAAGATTCGACTGGCATTCCGGCCCCAAGGGATACAGACATAGAGACACGAATAGAGAGAGTGGAGAGGGGCGACAGTCGGGCCACTATGGTATGAGAGGATCCAAACAAAGAGAAACACTAATTAACAGAAGCGACGATCGGAGAGACAATTATTTTTGTTTAGATTTGATGACTGAATATCGATCTCTTTGTGTAAACATTTGGGCAAATATTTAACAAAAACAAAATTTCTGTTTGCCTTAATTCATGTCAACATTTTTAAAATGTTGAACAAATATATATAAACTTTATATAATAATTGTCGTCCCTTTGGTTATTCATCTCAATTGATATAATTAACAGAATTTGCATTTTATTGTTAGTCAACATTCAATTCTTTATGCATTTGATTCAAACATTAATTTTTTTTATTGAATAATTCAAAGTCTGATTTGTTGTGCCTTTAATTATACTTTTAAAGTTTGTTTAAATAATACGACCAATTTTTCATCGGTAAATGTTTTTTTGAAACTTTTTAAAGTCATTTAAATAATTATATTTACAAAGTTTTAAATTGATTTTTGCAAATTTTTATATTTAATTATTCTTAACTAAAAAAGTTCTTTATTATGTGTGCAATGGTTTAAGTAATTAAAGACTTGCAGATTAAATGTTCAGTTTTATTTTGCATAGCATTTATGTGTCTAACAGACAATGTTTATGATTAATGTTTCAACGATTCTGCGATTCATTAAATATTTAATTTTTATAAGTTATAAAAATATTTTTTAAAAATTGAATTATAAATTAAAATGGATTTATATAAACATATTGTTGAGAGCTTTGTTCAGATATGCCCAATAGTGATATACACCATAATGCTCTTGGCATTTACTGATTGCTCATTACCCGTTCAAATTTCTTTCTTGAAAATGAGAATATACTGTCATTTGTAAAGCTAATCGATAAAATTCTGGCAAATTATTGTAAGATCAAGTTCAATTAATTTTTGTTAATATTAATGAATAATTAGTTCTTTAGTTTAATTTTGTTCGAAAATCTATATCACAATATCCTCTGAATTACATATCAAATCAAACAACTGATGATCTCTTGTGAACTGCCAAACAATGTATTTAATAACTGAACCCCAGATCAGATTTTATTACATTTTTATAGCAAAGTAATGAGTAGTTTTGTAACGGTATTACAGTATTATTTCCATATTTTTTTGTGATAAGAGTTCATTTGAATGGTTTAATTACTATCGATTACTGGTCTCTTATTTTATTTTCATTATTATCTATTTGTTAATCAAATATTGCATTAAATGAGTACTTTTTTAAAATGTGTGAATGACATTTATGAATAATAATGAATATATTTTAAAAGAATGTTTAGAATTCTTGTAAACCTAACAACTAAATTCATAATTTTGAGAATCTCTTAACATAAAACCAAAAACTAATACATATAATATTCTAACAAGCTGTAAATAGATAGTTGAGATGAGCTTGCATAAACTAAAATTCATTTACTTTTGAATCAATATTAAATATTTATAAAAGTATTAATATTATTACTGTAAAATTATTAAAGATTGCACAATAACTAAATTATTTAAACAGTAGTTCTGCACACTTTTTCAGCTTCAATAGTGTTCAATCAAATAATTGTTTTTAAAACGATTACTGAACTTTTCAATTAATAAATAATTATTAAAACATAACTGAATTTACAAAATGATAAACAAGTAAATGGTTTCAGTAAAATAAGTTACATACTGGTATAAACTGGGCAGAGTATAAAGTATACTGTATGGAATCAGATCACAAGTGTATGTTTTGTAGTGAGTTTTGGTTTAGGTAAGGATGAGGTAAGGATTAGGGTTTAGAATAATGATAACAGTCAGTGATCGAAATGGAGTGTTTAGTTTAGTGACTGATTGAAATAAAGAATTAATTATCATGCTAAAATAAATTGTTGCACTTCATTTCGAAAGTTTTCTTTATTTATAATGAATTTTCCTGAATCTCCAATCAACTGAATGATCAAAAGTAGTATAAATAGTAAAATTAATTGAATTGTTAGTACGCATTCTGTTTAATGTGTTGTATAATTGTATTTTGCTTTAAATGAGGCAAATCATAGTGTTTTAAATTTAAAAATGTTCCGAAAGTAAATTTTCAAATAATCTAAATATTAAGCTATTATAGTATAGTATAATAATACTACTCTGTATATTGCTTGAAGAAAACATTTAACGAAATCGACTAAAGCTATGCAAAAGTACGAGAGAATAGCTACAGTGCAGATCTTTCAAACGAGGACGGACGGTAAGCTTGATTCTTACTCATTGGCTTTGAGTTTTTATGTTTGACTAAACTGTG
>JAQFXN010001677.1:0-14543 GCA_034693365.1 Liacarus xylariae
ACTTTTATGGCAATAAAGCATGTGAATTAATTAAGTACCAAGAATGAGCGCAAAATTTGAATGGTGATCATCACTGAGCAAGGGTATTTTATTTAACTTAATTTTATAATTAATTTAATTCAAACGAATTAGAATTTTTTAAGTTGTGTTAAGTTTAATTTAGTTGAATTGGATTTAGTTATGTAATTCAGTGATGTTTCCATATATAATTGATTTTATTGATTCTTTAAACCCCTGCGCGTCTCTGCATCAAAGTCTTATTCTTAGTTTTCAAAATTTATTTTTTGAATTCTATTTTTCTTATGAACATTGACTTCAATTATTTTATTGTACAGTTCGTATAAAAGGCTTACTTTTAATCAAAATCTTATGAAATATTTTATCTAAAAAAAAGTTTCACAATTTGTTAATTAATGATTTTAAAAAAACTATTTTTGTTTTTAAATTAAATTTTATTTATATTTCTTCAATTCATTTCTTTTAAAATAAATTTACATTAAATTACATTTCGGTTTGATTTATGTTTAGTGAATAATAAACGAACAAATCTGTAGAAAATATATCTTTAAACCAACAAAATAGTTGATATAATTTTTTTATGTTATCTTCTTTTTTTATGATTTTTTGAGGGTATTTATAACTAATATACATAAGTTATATGTAATGAAATAGTAAACTAATTAATGAACAAAAAAATATATATATTTATAATATTTACAGAGATTCAACATTTTTCATAACATTTCATCACTCTTCATTTCATATAAAAAAAAATATTTCGATATCTTTTCACATTATAGGAAATAAATGCTAAACTTTTAAAATGAAATCAAAAACAAAAGAAAATGTAACAAGTCTATTTGGAAAATAAATTTTAATCAAATCAGAGGATCTGTACGTAAAAAAAGATATAACAAAAATAACTTTTTCTCTGTTAACAAACATTAAAACAATTTTTAAATCTCATTTTGAAGCACTTTTCATTTCATAAGTAAATAGATTTGAGCCAAGAGCAAATTATTCATTAAATTCACAACAATTTCACATTTGATATTAATTCAAGATTCTTTAAAAATAATCCCATTTATTAACAAAAAATATATTAAAATAATCTATAATACAAAAAATGCAATTAACAATTCGGAACAAAGGCCCCGGAACTTATCTGTTGGCCAACTGTTTAAACAAAAATCAATTTTTGATTGAATTTAAAACAATTCTTTAGATTATATTTAAGTCAAATAACTTTTTTTTCTTTAAATATGAAAAAATATTTATTTAAGAGAAAAAAAACAATAAATTTAATGATAAAAAAAAGTTTTTTTAATGAATTGGTTTCGCATTAAATAAGGAATCGTTAGTATTGGTGTTGTTGTTGAGACCGGAATGCTTTTTCCTCTGATGTTGTAATAGCGATGTCTTCCAGACGGACACGAAATCACATCCGGGATAATCGCATTTGTGTTTCTTATCGCCCGTATGTTTATACATGTGTCGGCGCAAATCGCGCAGAAAGTGTGGGGTATAGCCGCAGTCAGGCCACGGGCACCTGTATCGGCCAACCCCTGAATATCGGGTTCTCTTATACTCGTCGGGTCTCATGTGTTGATTGCCTTTTGAATTGTCTGCTAATGAGTTGTCTTCTGTTGTAATGATTGGCGAAGAGTTGTGATGTGTTGACAGTCTGTCCAATAATGCCGTTTGAAATGTGAGATCAGTTTTGTCTGATTTGCTATAATTGATGTCATTTACAGTTGAATTCATCGAATGATTAGTTTTATTACTCAAATTGACTGCTTGTGTGTTCTCCACATCCATGCGTTCGGCCCTGTGTTGCTGTGCTATGTCTTCCTCGTCTTCCTCCACATCAATGACGAGTTCTCTCTCTTGTGAGTCAAGACTCCTGTGTTTTTTCATGTGATTATCCAATTCTTCTTTACTAAGAAGTCTTGTACTGCAGTACTCGCAGTGATATATAGACTTCCGGATGTGATTTCTTCGGTGATGTATAAGAATCTGTTCGTTATTGAAGACTCGGTTACAGTTAGGCCACTCACAGACCAGTTTTGTGTCCTTTTTAGAGTCAAACACCACAATAGGCGGCGATCGGGAAGTCGTGGACTCATCAGCCGATGGACTGAGTGTTATATATCTGATGACTGCCTCGTCGTTAATACCATTTTGTTTGTCTTTATTCGTCTTATTATTGTCGCCAAAGCTTAAACTCGATTTCATCGAATCGTTGGTCATTGAGTCCGAACTACAGGTACTGCTGAACGAAGCAGTTCTTGTGCTGACATCTGTGGCCGAGTGCTTATTGACATTTCTAAAGTAATTCGAATCATAAGCATTGGTCGAATTCAAAGACATTGTTATTTCGGATTCCGATTCGACACAAAGCGGTGGCGAAACTCCGGTCGAACTTCTGGGCGATAGACTGACAGACCTGTTGTCGTCGTCATAAGCGGACATGTAGTCCTGTTTGGTTTTGAGCATTAGCTTATCGTACTGTTCCTGCCAGACCCGCAGCTCTATGTCGGCCTCCTGTGCCGCACGTCTCAGGTGTCCGTTCAGGTGTTCATTACAACGACACGACTTGTTTTGATCGATCGCTTGCATTGAATTAAAGCCTTTATTACTCGAACGGCGAATGTTCTCCAAAATACAGTTGAATCGGGAAAATGCGGTCAATTCGGTCTTCAGTTTCTCATTTTCGATCTCCAGATTCGACAAATAGTGTTGAAGTTCTCTGAGCGGCAGAAACAGTAGCTTTGAATTCATTGAATTCATTGCCATTGCTTTCTCTTATAGTTTATTACTCTTTCTCAACAATTAATTACTTCAAGTCTTGTTTCGTTGTATTCAAACCCAACTGTTTGTCCAAACTTTTCTAAAGTATTCTGTTTTAAGAGACAGAAAAAAATGGGTAAAAATTAATAAATCGATTCATTCATTGACTTTCAATAATTAATTAAAGAAAAAAAAGTTTATAATTAAATAAAATTATTATTCAGTAATAAATAGGTCTTTATATCTGATTTGGTTTCTCATTGAGAAATAGTGAATGAATTCAATAAAAATAAGAGAAAAGTTTTTGAACTAATTTTAAAACAATTTCAATATTAAGAAATTAGGTTTACATAAGAAGAAGAAAAAACTTATTAATTAATCAATTGATATATAATTCTTACTTTAGTTTATATATCGATGAGAAGAATATATAGGAATAAGTGATTATTTAGTTTAGGAATTCTTCAGACAATTCCCAATTCATCCACAAATACATAACAGAACTGATTGATCAGTAGTTAGTGTTTTAGATAAAAACTCTTGAATAGAGAAAACAACTGAATGTTAGTTCAACTTTCACTTTGATATTTATAATCGTATTTATGAAAATAATTTGTGAAAAACTTCTTATTTAAATAGATTTAATATATATATAGTTTTAGAGCAAAATTACAGTAATATATAATCAATTGGTTTATACGAGAAAACAGAATAGGAGTTAAACAGAAGAGAAGAGATATATCGGAAAAGTATTGTGCAAAAAGTTTCGTACAGTAATACGAGGAAATACCAAGGTAACAAGGTTTATTACACCTTGCCTCTACACCACACCAGTGGCGGAGGACCAGAGGCCCCGGAGTTAGGCAGAGCCGCACAATAGCTGTTTGCCAGGAATTCTAGTGTCAAATGCTATCTAACATTTATTTCAGACCCGATTGGGTCCCAACAGCGGGGCTGAGGGTCGGGGGCTAAGCCACTGCTGACATTTTACATCATCGTTATGCAACGTCAGAGCCGAGGAGAGCACAGCCCACTCCACGAGGCAGCAGTTGTTTCTGCATTTTGCGCACAAACACATTCTTTCAAAGCCTCTTATATTCAATAAACTCGTGTCGTCTGATGTTGTGTTTACTGCAGTACTGAAAATAAAATACTTTTAGGCTGTATTGAGGCTAAAGGAGTTGACGCTATAACTCGCTGTAACTCTGTTCAGATATAAACTATAAACAACAAAACCAATGCATACAAACCCAATAATGCTATTTAATACAGCAATAAACCCGTTTGCAGACCAAACACTAGAGGTTTTTAGATATACATCGCGTTTATAATCGAAATTTCGGGGCAGTTGTGGCCACTTATTCATTATAAACGGGTTGTTCACTAAAATGGATTTAACTGTACCATTTGGATAGATAGAGTAAATTTCCTCATTTACACATCAAATGCTCTTTATTCAGGGGAAAAAGAAGATAAAATATTTTATTACAATATGCTTTAAAATATTTCTCACTGACAGTCAGTAATAAATATCTTTTTTACCTATTATTACGAAATCAGAATTTATATTCCAATAGTGACAGTGTTTGCCAAAAAAATTACTTATTTTATAAAATTCTCCAATTAAATAGAGCTTATAGTTTAGAATAAGAAAAACAAGAATTTTTTTGCCAGCATTTCAAAAGTGTTAAAGATTTTCAATGTATGTGTTGTGAACTTAAAAATGATGCTTCCAGTCATAGACAGGGATTGTATACATGAAGTCTATTGACTGTATTGTTTGGAATCGTTGAGAAATAGTCTGTAAAATATATTTAAACTCAGAGACGCGAAATATTTGTTTTCACGTTAATGTTTACTTTTTAACCTTCCAAGAACGTGTATTGGTGCATTGCCAATTTTCATTGAATTTAGCATATTAAGCAATTTTTCTTTAAAAAAATAAACAAGTGCTCAAAGAATATTATCCTAGGAGATAACTAGAATATTCTTTCACTTTTTTCTCCATTCATTTAAAATTCTTCTGGTCTTCTATATTCTGAAAGAACGAGGAAGTTTATATTAGCATTGCATTGATAAAATTGATAAAACTTTCCCTTGAGATAATTATAGTTAAACACCCCCTTTTTAATCTTAAGGTTTGGTAAGGTCTGGCGCATCTCTGTGTATAAATCTTAACAATTGTAAACTTCTACAATAATAATAATTAGAAACTAATTTGTAATTTCGATTTGTATTTTTACTTTTTGTTGTCTGGAGAATGAAAAATAAAAACTAACGTCAAATTAAATCAGAAATAATTCGTTTGACTATCTTTCGCAATAATTGCAATTATTTTTTATAAATTTCTGTTTTAAGTCTATGATTAAAATTATAATCAAATAGAGATTAGAATTTATTAGAATTATTTTTAAATAATAATAACAGTGTTATTATTACAATATTGATATATCAAAGAATACAGTCATAAATATTAATTAATATAATTAGATTTAGGTCTTGAATATATTTAACTATATTATATCATATCATACATCAGATAAACGATTTTTGAATATCATTAGGATAAAAATGACATATTTTTTAAACAAAAAAAAAATTATTGAATAAGACTTCAATTCTTAAGTAAAAAAATTAAAATTTTATTTATCTTAAATTTGCCTAAACTTTTCTTCTCATACTTCGGACTTTTTAAGGGCTAATATGAAATTATTAATTATTGATTATGTGATAATTTGAATTCAACCTAATAAAAAATATATTCAAATCAATAATTTTAAAAGTTATATATTGTTATGAAAAAATTGATTCAAATTTTCTCGTTATCGGTGTTCAGCACTAATCGATAATTTTGTAAAAAATAAAATATTTGGCAAAAGCATAAAAGTCTCGTCCCAAAAAATATAATGTCAATCGGTTTATATACTTATGTCTTTACAACAAAAGAGATTAAATGTTAATAAAACAAAACTTTAATATTCTCCAAATCACTATTAAAAAAATCATACAATATATTCTCGTTACAGTTGCTCTTTGAATTTGACATTGAAAGATCTAATCATTCAAATTTATTGCAGTGGAAGAGAAATTGTGCATTAAATTTTTATAATCAATAATATATTAAACCATATAAAGGTATTTCTACACGTGTTTTACGTAAAAGGAGGTGTGAATGTGAAATAAAACAGGTGTGAAATTAGGTTATTATTAATATTGAATGTCTGAACATTTTATTATACATTTATAGTGCATTGTTTCAAAAAACTTCAATGTTTGCAAACATGTCTTACAGACGCAGTCGTTTAACAGTAATTAAATACTATTAATGCATTAAATTATGTTCATTATAATGAATAATTTACTCGGTTATTTTTTAAAAAAGATCAACTCATAATTCAAAGTATAATCAGATAAACATCAATATCTTTTTTTCTTATGTTTGCTGAATAAACACAATAAAGACTATGTTATTTCACAATTATTTTTTTCCAATACTTATATACTTATTATCAGAAAATTTTTATCATTTAATTTATTGACTATTAATACAATTTTTATTTTTGAATGAAACTCATCTTATGATTAGTCATATAGATGTAGAGAATAGGAGATAGAAACTTATTTTTTATCAAATTTTCTGTACTTATGTTAACTTTGGAGTTATGGGCACAAGAAAAAAAACATTCCTGTGGAAATTCTAGATTCAAACAGATTTGACTGTATGTATGTTAGTTAAGAGTACAACGAGAGCAGTAAATGCGTCAAAATTGTTGACTACAGTACTCTATGACATAATAGCATTCAACAATACCAGAACTAATTTTACATTAATTCCAATTCGATTGGATTCATATCGATAGGAATGATATTTTATACTCTAATAACAAGGTATAAGTCGATTATTAGGATAAGTCGATGTTAAAGGATTATCTTTTTGTAGACTATTCTCAGGGATGGGGAAGGGGAGGTATGGTGAGATGACCACTTTCTAGACAATTGACATGGCAAAAATAATCAATTAGGGATTCTTCACACCTTATTTAAGAGAAGACAAGTTTTTGCCATAAGTTTAAGGGTATCTGTCCATAGTCGCAATGTTTAAAAAATCCGAATTGTTGAGGGGGTAATCCGGACTGGACCCCCCTTCTCAATCCCTGATTTTTGTATTGTATTGTAAGAATTGTAAGTATGGTCTTCTTTTTGATAACAATCTGGCATTGAATAAGAAGAACGAATTAGAATATTGATTCCAATAGAGTTTGTATTAATTGGTGTCTGATTGCAGGTCATATTTTTTGTTATGCTTAAAAATAGAGTTTTCAATATAAATTATATTGGTAGATTAGTGTTATATGAAAATTAGTACATTTAAAACATCTTACAAATCATTAAATCCCTAATTAATTCATTATATAATAACATAATAGGAATTTCAAGCAGTAGTTAAGAAATGATTTCATGCAACCAAACAGTTATTCAGCAAATTATCGGAAATAATTATAATTTAATTCATAAAATCACATTATTTACAACCCTATAGTGACTTAAATATAATTAATTTAATCGCTAACTTAAATAAATGCAAAATGCACAGAGACATTGACAAAAAATAAAAAAAATCAAATAAATCAAAATAATAAAAATGAATGGAATAAATCGTCGATTCCTTAGGAAATAGGCGTTTGTCGTTTCACATACACTAACTGTAATGACTTTATTGACTATCGATTTTGTTTTCCATCACTAGAGCCTCTCTAACTATGCGCTGCAGTTTTACGTCACTACACGTGTTGAACTTTTTCTAATTATATTTTGTACAGATACTTTTTTATTTACGATAAGTTTTTTTTTGTTTCGAAACAAATTTTATAAATTAATTGCTCTTAAGGGAATTTTTTTTTATAGACAGACAGTAGTATAAAGTGCAATAGATTTTCTGAACCCTTTGCTTAAAACTATTGTTTAAAACGACTGAAGGAATAAAATTTATTTTAAAAATTTTTAACTTTGAAATCAAGTAAAATATTTTCTAAAACTAGAATATTTAATCATTGATTAAAAGAGCGTATTAGCTATAAGTAGTTCATGTCTTTGGTGTTGTTCTTCAACCCTCTCTTAAGGTTAATTAGTTTGTGATTTACATTTGCTTCAATAGACAATATCTGATTAGCAAATATTGGTTTGAATATTAATGTTTAGCAAATAAGAGAACTGTGTTTCACTTCCAAACACTGTTTTCATTATATTAAATAGTTTTGTTGACAAGCTATTGATTTAAACTCAATTACAATACATATCGTGTCTAAAATCTAAAATTTTTCGATATTTAGTTTTTAGTAAACTAAACAATAATAATTAGTTGAACTGACATTAGTTAATGTGAAATATACAAAGTTAGCAAAGATGGATAGACCGAATAATATGCGTATTATCCAGAAAATTAGTAACACTTCTAAAAAGTTGTGTAACAGATCATACAATGAATATTAATGGGGAGATTTAATTAACTTATTAAATAATGTACAAATTCAACTAATTCAACTTTTTAATATATGAATATTTCAATACAAGGCTGAGATGTGGAAGATCCAAAACGCTAGATGGGCGGGTGGTTTTGAACGAGAGCCAATGGGGTCTAGAGGAGGGTAAAATTGCGGTCTAGAGAAGGGTTTTTCGGAAAAGTCTCTCTATTTCATTACAATATAATAGACATGTTTTAACGCTAAAAATTAGCTCATTTATGATTTTTTAACATAAAACTAATTAAAATCAGTGAAATATTGCCAAACAGTGGTATAGTTTTTTTTCCTATAAATAGTACAAAACACATGAAAACTATTAAAATAGTGATAAAAACGAGTTTATTGCAATACAACTGCACTGCAAAGCATAGAAATATTACCAATTCGTAATGAATTTTACGAAATATCTTGAAACGTCGTTTCCTAAAAGCTTTCCTAGGCGGGGGGGAGGAGGAGTACTTTGCGGATGGTTCTTAATTCCCAATATTTCCTTACTCTAATTATGAATTAGTTATTATTGTAATATTTATATTTTATAATAGATTATAATTAACAATAAAAAAATTCAGCTTATGTTGAATTGCCCGCGATTCTCAGATATCTCAAGACTATAGCTTGTAATTAATATTTTCTTGATTTACTCCCTTAATTATTTTTTTAGTAATATATATTTAAAATACTAAACCTATTAGGGGCGATACTTTAAGGACATCCACACAGGTAGGAGGAGAGGGAGTAGTTCAAAAGTGGACTATAATGGTATCCGCTCATAGACAAATGTGGATTTTTGTGGATTAAAGGGGAGGTAGTGGTAAAAAATTGGTCAAAAAATGTGGACGTCCTTAAAGTATGGCCCATTACTGCACACTTCAGCTTGAATAATCGCATTTATGAATGAGTTTTTTGATTCATTATTATTGGTCAAAAAACTTATTCATAAATGCAATTATTCAAGCTAAAATGTGCAGTAATAAGTTTAGTATTTTAAATATATATTATTATAAGAACTAATTAAGGGGATTAAATCAAGAAAATATAAGAAACAAGCCATAGTCTTGAGATATCTGATTGAAGAGCGTGTAACTCAACGTAAGCTGAAATTCTTGTTATTTAATAATTAAGCTTTCGGAAAAGGGGATTATTATTTTGTATTATTGCATAAGCTCCTCGTCAATAATGAAAATGTGAACAAGAGTTAAATTCAATGATTTAGAAATTTGAATACAGTTTAACATATTTAAAATAAACTTCATTTAATTTAGAGAATTCACCGCGATTAAAAATTAAAATCTTTATGAAATCAAAATTATTATATAATTTGCAAACTAATTAATTTTTTTGTAATTTTAATATTACTAATTTTACTTATCCTGTCAAAGAATGTTTATAAATATGTCAAACTGTATTCAAATTTCTAAATCATTGAATTTAACTCTCGTTCACATTTTCATTACTGACGAGGC
The DNA here is from genome assembly GCA_034693365.1 of Liacarus xylariae. NCBI lineage: Eukaryota > Metazoa > Arthropoda > Arachnida > Sarcoptiformes > Liacaridae > Liacarus > Liacarus xylariae. The sequence goes on from JAQFXN010001677.1 coordinate 9,776, forward strand.
GGTCATGCAATAATACAAAATAGTAATCCCCTTTTTTCCGAAAGCTTTAATTATAATTAAACCGCGGAATAAAAAGCCCGTATGAAATCTCATTATTGCACGGACTGGTCAGTAATAATGAAAATATGATCGTGAAATAAATCTATCGATTTAGAAATTTGCATACAGTTGAACATATTTATAAATACAATTCTAAAAAACACAAATTTATTTTTAATTTAAGACTGTATAATCTATATTTTATATGTAGGGATAAAAGCTTGTCACAAATAAATTTTTTAATAACTTATTCACTATTAATTCCTTACTTTTTAAAATACTTCTTTGTTTATATGTTTAGCTGTAGGCAAATTTCTAAATCAATAGATTTATTTCATGATCATATTTTCATTATTACTGATCAGACCGTGCAATAATGAGATTTCATACGGGCTTTTAATTCCGCGGTTTACTTATGACTCTTTCTTTCACAAGAAATCATAGAACAAGTTCTAAATAATCAAAAAACACTAAATAGCCTCTCGCGCGCTATTAACAATGACCATCGACTTATGAAACATACAGTACTATAGTGTTGTGTAAATTTTGTTTTTATAACACAAAAAAAGCTTTCTCTCGGATGAATTGGTTTTACACAACCGGCAGTCGATATATCCATACAATCAATGAAATCAGACACGGAATCAAACTTTTTTTTATTAATTAACCCGAATCTAAACGTAAATCTTTAAGGCATGAGAATAAACAAGAGAATTGAACCTTTAATTCTATTCCATTCCTTCGAGGGATTCTCTTCAGATCATGGAGTCTTAGACAACTGCTATTTAGTGGTCGAATATGTTATCATTCCTACGCAATACAAATATAGAGATTATATACTTTTTCTTTTATTTAGACGTATACTATCAGTGATTACATATATATAGTCTATGTCTAATATGTCTATATATAATATACTCAAGGGATTTCCAAGGGGGTATGGTGAGGTATTCACTTTCTAGGCGAGATATTGCCAAAATATTCAATTAGGATTGCAAGTAAGAAGTAAATAAGAAGACAAAATTTCAAAATATATTGAAAATTTTTGCTTAATATATTTATTTAAAAAAGCCCAAAATTAAATGGAAAATCCGATGAGTTTTTCACCGATTCCCCCTAAAATTCGAAAAATTTTCGAAAATCTTTTCAAAAATATCCTATGTTAAATAAGGTGTGAAGTACCCCTAATTGAATACTTGGCTATATCTCGCCTATAAAGTGAACATTTCTGATATACTGGAAAGAAACAGAGATAACAAAGCTAGACAAATTCAGGGGATAGAATGAGAAAGCTTGAAAATTCTCTTAAAATACTTGAGGTATAAGGAGAGAAAAATAGGGCTTATTTTGTCAGGTATATTTCACAAATTTCTTGCATTATGTGCTTTAACTGAAATTGGAGAGATTGTTACAGAATATGGATATTCTAACCCATTTACAACTGAAATATATCGAAATTTCACAAAATACTATGTAATCCCAGTGAAAATGTCACTTTCGACACATTTTTATCTAAAAGTTTGAAGATTTTGGAAAGTGATCCGGACTAACAGAAAGTATTTTTACGATTTTCAATACCAACGAGTATTTTGGCTATAACTTCCCCTTGGTCATATCTGTAAGAGATACAAAATATATAAAAATGAAGTTCTCGAATCCAATTACATCATTACACGAACACATTTAACACACACACAAACTAGAGATAACAATAGGATTTGAGACAGGGTGGTAAAGTTCAAAATACAGAGTGAGTCTAGGAATTAAAATGGAGACTTAAAAATCTAGAAACTCTGAAATTCTGTATATATGAAAAAGTGAAGCCTGAGACGCCATTCTCTAAAAATTTTGTCATGAACATTAAAAAAATTTCCGATGTGGTCCTATAAAGCAAATCACTAAACCCCTCCTCTGACCATCTCTGAATTCAAACCCAACTCAACTAATCCTTGAAAAGATTCTGATTTTATTTGATATGAAAGGGGTTAGTTTTATTTTTTAACTAAAAACCGATGTTTATTTGGTATTGTCAAGATGGTTTGTTTTGGTATGGATTTAGTAAAATCATTTAACTCCATATTTTGCTCTTGAGCTCTGATTTATAACAATTATAAATATGAATCACCCTTTTTGGAAATATCAGAAATACTGAAATATTTTATAAATAATAAATAATATTACATAACTTAACTAGACGATATGAGAATAAATTATCGTTTCTAAGTCTAATTTTTTTTTAATTAATCCAAAGGTCGTCAAAATGTTGGTTTTGATTGTCGTAAGCATTAAAACAAAATCCATTCCACCGTATATTGCGATCAATACTTTCTATAATTATTGTTTAATTATTTAAAGATAATGTTCTCTTTGTGTTGGTTTCCAATCCAACTCTTCGGCTTAATTGTATGGTTTCATCCGATCAGTTTGGACACTGATCTTCAGTACAACCTTTACGTCGGATTATATTTTGCGAGTCATTGGCTTTCAATGAGTCATTCATTCATAAATCCACTCATATATTCATATATGTCTTCAAATTTTCGGGTGAGAGAGAGGATTAAGTATTTGATTTGCAATCGTAATGAGATAGCAGTAGAAGAAATAGCAGTTAAATGGTTTGGCAATTGTTAAATCAATATATTTTGGAACTAGAAATCATTTGTCTATCCCCATCCCCACCCCCAACAAAAGGACAATACACATAGATAAATACAATAATTCTTCAATGCCATGTACAGTATAACTGAAAGATATTATAGTGTAGATACATATACTAACAAGGAAAGTAATCCGGAGCGCCGCTTTGGATCTGACTCAAATTTTTATTCTGAATACCTTATTATATATGAATGTAAGAATTGTAAAAAATTTCTGCTCAAATTGATCAGCAACAAATTTAGCCCCATTATGACTTATTGGATATGCAGTATTTTATACAGTTTAGTGTATGTTTTAGGTCTGCAAAGCTATTTAATTTGGTAGAAATAAAGTATAATTTTATAAATTGTAATTGAGTCATGAATTCTGACTAATTGGCACATACTGAAACTAGTAAAAATATTTTCAAACTCGAATATTAAATGTTTTTTCTGATTCTTCAGCTTATCTCTAAAACAGCGATGCTAACAGGGGTTCTAATCAGATAACAGAGTAAACCTGAATCATATCTACTAATCCAAACTCTATAGATTTCAATGGAGTTCAATAGAGTTAGTATTAATAAATATGATTCAGTTTCACTCTGTTATCTGATTAGCACCCCTGTTAGCATCGCTGCTCTAAACCCATTTAATATTCAATTTGAAAATGTTTCTACTAGTTTCAATATGTGCCAATTAGTTAGAATCCATATCTCAATTGCTGAAATTCTTTAGTAAATTTTATCTCGAATTGTCATATTAGAAATAAGTATAACTTTGTGCATATATCTTGTGAATGCATACCCGTATTAATTTATAAATTTACCAAAAATTTTCGTGAATATATCACTTTCTCCTACTCAAAATTAACTTTATCTTACTGTATATGTAGGCTAAAAAATAATTTTCAGATTTTATTTTAATTGTGAGATGGTGATTAAATGTAACTTTTGGCCAAATTTACAACAATTAATATTAATAACTTGAACACAATAAGAGATACAAATATGGTTCCTATTATGAAATTGTGCCATCTTACCACTCTATCTAATGAGATTAATAAAACCTCCAATTTCTTAATTCGAAACCACCTTTATTTATATAAAATTATACTTTAATTCTACCAAATTAAATAGCTTTGCAGACCTAAAACATACACTAAACTGTATAAAATACTGCATATCCAATAAGTCTAAATGCGGCTAAATTTTTTGCTGATCAATTTGAGCAGAAATTTTTTACAATTCTTACATTCATATATAATAAGGTATTCAGAAAAAAATTTGAGTCAAATTCAAAGCGGCGCTCTGGATTACTTTCCTTGTAAGTGTATCAAATATTTTAAATCTATGACATAAAACAGCAAGATAAAAAAATTCTAATGTTGATTATGTAACTTCATTGACCATTGGCTTTGGCTATAAATTTTATCCCCCTCTTATCATATCTAGTATTTATTCTAGAAACCTTTTAAAAATTCTTGAGTTTTGAGACCAATAAGTAACATCAGGGCCATTTTGTAAATAATATTAATAACATAATAAACTTAATGAGATTAATGAGTGTTTGCCTACTTTACATAAAAAACTGCTTTTGCCATCACTAGTGAAAGTGATTAATAGGTCTCAAATAATTATATAGCATTGTTTACATTTTGCATAGGTCTAATGCTAACGTGCCACCCATATATGCCATGTTGATATATTTCTATCGATTGGCAAAAAGACCATCACAGTACTTTGAAAAAGGTCTTCAGAATTTGATATTTTAATCATTATTACAGCACACTATATGGTGAATAAATGTACAAAAATTATATTTCTAAGTAATGTAGTTTTCAAGAAATTAACAATTAAAGTTTGTTACATTTGTATTAAGAAACAAGAATGACCATTAATATATCAAACTCCGCTTCCCCTCCCGTTTCTTCCCTTCCCATCAAATAAATTATACAGAAATATAAAACAATTTTATTGAATAGAAGTAAAATTTAATTAAATATATAACAAAAATCAACCGAATTCTTAAAATTTATCCAACATTTGGGACACTTAGAGCTCACTTTTACCAATCTTTCTTTACATCCGTTG
>JAQFXN010001678.1:0-14543 GCA_034693365.1 Liacarus xylariae
TTCTATCAATTACTCAGGTTTCTTTTTAAACACAAAATTAGGTGTCGTTCACAGATTACTCAAATATAAAAACATTAAGCCAGTAAACTAAGATGTTGCATATTATGCATGCAGAAATAAATTGTGAAGAGTTTATATTAAAACTAAACTTTGTGTTTTGCAATTTTGTTTATTTTTTCTTAATTAAAAAATATCTTTAGATTTTGAAAAACTCTATTAAAGTGAAGATAAACTAAATCTATGTTTTAATAGGAAAATGTAATTTTTAGAGAATTGAAGAAAAGTGGATAAAAGGATATTAATATGAATTTTATATTCTGGAAACAAACAAAAGGAAAATGCTTTAGCAAAACTTTAAACAAATAGTTGAAATTTTATTTCTATTTGTCAGATTTTGATATGCAATTGAAGAGAATTTCTAATCATATAAATCTTTAAAAAATATAATTAAAACAAACAAGATACAGTATAAGTTATAAGATAAAGTATAAGTCTGAGTTTATGATATTTTGAAATAAATTAATAATACATAATGTATTAAACATAAAATTATATTCTGAGCTTTATTTAGACTTATTTTCTAACATAAATTAATTTCTTTTATTGGGTTTCAATCAAACGTGTGTTTGGTTTTATTGCTTCAAAACATCAAATAATGAGATATACTGTATATGCAATAATTATTTTCTGAAACTTTAATATAATATTAGAGCATCATGGAGAGTCTTTATTATTGCTATACTTAAATATTTCCAATATAATTCTTTCAGTATTTAATTCAATAAACTTGAATTAAAAGAGTTATTCAAAAATTTTTTTTGAAAATCTCAGTTAAAATCCAAAATTCTTGTAAACTGTTTGATCGATTTTTTGTTTTTGCCTTTACTTGATTCAATAAATAATATGCAACAAAATAATTATTTACAAATTAGAAATATATACAGGATGATCATTAAAATCATCAAGTCAATATGGTTATGTGTGCAACATGATCTGGCGTTTAGAAGGATGAAAAGGGTTGAATTTTAACATGAAATGTAGCACTTTATTTTGTTATATGAATGATGAAAAACAAATCAGTAGAGGGAATACCGTCGGGAGATTTTCTTTAAGTGGTCTTATATTTTGAATAATAATTTACAGTAAATTGAAAAAGTTATTGTTCAGGACTACTAAACCTTTCACAATCATAAACTGAATAGAGAGCCCAAAAGAGACCAAATATATTGATATAATGAAGAGAGAAAGTATATTATTAATGGATCAGAGCTGATTTGATCTAAATATAAATTTTCTCATTTTTGTTTCATTAGTTAGTCTTTTAAATGAATTTGAGATTATTTGTGAAACGCTTTCATTTCAATAGACAAACATTATATAAAACGATAATAAAAGTCAAAAATTATTTAATATAATGTTATATAATATAAAAGCATACAATACTAATTTGCTTATTATTATAATATAAAACACTTTAATAGTATTATATAATAGTTATTGTGTTTAGTAATCACAAAACATTTTGTTTCACATTTATGTCATTCGAGTACATAATAATAGCGATAAAACTAATAAAAATAAAGTCAAGATATAAGTCAAAAGAGAAAATAGAGAAAAAGTTCTCAACAAGTTATTAATGAATGTGTGGGCGATGTTTAGATCCGAAATTAAAATGTTTTTTGAATGCAATCAAAATTAGATCTTATGTTTGATAAGTAAAACATAAATAGTTTGATCGACTGCTCTCTTATTCTAATGATTAACAGCATATGTCATATGAATAGAGTAGTGGAAAGAATTGATTGCTTACCTTGACTTGACTTTCTGACATTCCTAAGGCATAGGCCAGTTTGGCTCTTTCAGGACCGGCTAAATACTTTGTTTGCTCGAATGTCTTTTCCAACACATAGATTTGGTGGCCCGAGAATGTGGGCCGGGTGTGTTTCTTTTTGCCGTCTTTGTCTATACACGTCTGACTCACTGTTTGATTATTTAATATAACATTCAATTTCGGCAATTAATCAACTGTAGAATCACTGAGTAATGTATGGAGTGGTAACATACCTGCACCGGCTAACCGTTCCCTCCAAAGTGCCTGGTTCTGGACCATACTGGGCCAATATAAATGTCTGCCCGAAAGATCACTTAAAGAGGCCAACTTATGGCTGAGACCATTGGTAGGACTGAAGTACATTCCCTGTGCAACAGCTGCTGCACCCAAACTGAATCGGGGCAAAGCACCCGCCAGTGCTGTATTCAAGGCTTGGTTTGATTGCGCGGCAGTGAATGTCGCCGACGGACGACTTAGAATGTCGTTTATATAATGAGAAGTTCCCGAAGCGGCCGATGAAGTGGACGATGAGCTTATGGCTGATGGAGACGACGATGAGGTGGTGGCGGGTATGGACTGCTTGAGTGCCGGCGGAGGGGAATTGCGGTAATGAGAGTTGACTGTCATTCCAGAGGGTGACAGACCTGTTGTGTTCACTTTGAGATCAGCCATCGAGTGAAGTGCAGAGAGAGGACCGGCAGAGGAGCCCAACAAGTGGAAGGCGTTCTGGCGCACAGTGGCCGCCTCGTGCATATTCATGTTGATCATCGACAACATCGATGTGGCCGTATTGGGTCCGCTCGCAGAAGAGTTGCCGAATTCAAGCATTTCAGTCACTCAACACTTTAGATGAAGTGATGAAACGCTCATTGGATTCGCTCTTAATTTTAATCCATAGAAACAATTGATGGAAACAATAGCATAGAATGCGTTATACGGAATACGTATATATCGAACAGTTGTGAACAGTTTGTCGTCTGTTGTGGAGTAAACTTTCAGCTGAATTGAGTTCTTCACTGAACTGATGGCAACAATGATTTCAATGATTGTTAGAATAACTTCAATAACTCTCACTATTATTCTACGACTCTATGACTCTATATTATAGATGACAGACAAATGCTATCAAAGCAGTTATTCAGTGACAATCCCATAAATGAGTGCTCCGGAAGCAAAGATAGGGTATGCTTGGGCTCAGAGCCTATGCTCCACCTCTTCATTGGAGAATAACTCCCTCTTAACTATCAGTGACTCTCATCATTGAGCACTGGCTCTGAGCGCAACTCTTACCGAAATATTGTTATTGTGACGCAAACTCATTGACCGAAAAGCTTGAAATTGTGATACAATGATATTAGCAAAGACAACATGGATGACATGATGGCTAAGAAGGCCAACTGACTATACCGAACGAGCTCTGGGCTCAGAGATGGCAAGTATTGCAATAAAAACTATGATCGACTCCTATAATAAATCAAAGTCGAGTCGAGCTTTTAATTTATAGCTTTTTACAGCATTTACAGCATTTTTGGCCAATTTTATATCAGACTTGAGACGCGATGAACAGGACTACAACCACTACAACGACTACAACGCCGACACTTCTCATCAGTTATGTCGCTATGATTTGAGGCACACTTTCTCTAAACTATTACTTTAATACAGTATTACTGGTTATTAGAGTAAACGATAGGCAAAGCAAAGCTTCTGCAAAGTTGTTCTCAGCAATGATGGACACAATGGGAAAGATTAACAACAATCTGATTGGTAAGTGCTATGAATTGACTTCTTTTCTGTCATAGTTATCATAAAACACGTGAATATATTGAATGTATGAATGGTAGAGATGGAGCATATATTGTGAATATCGCTATTTTCACACCGTTCTGGCCATTTAGCCTATTATGTTATTATTGTTATAAAAGATGAGCTAAACTGTTAAACTGTGAACATTTATGCACAATATATGCTCTGTTTAGCCGCATTCATATGAATGAAGCCAATGTGAGCTAATGCTACTAATGCTCGCTCTGGGAAAAGGTCCTGCCGTTCATGGGTTGGCATTTTTTATGTGGGCCCAGTCAGCCATACAATAATCACTTTAACACATGCAAAACCTTTTGCTAGTATTTAAAGCCTATTAAACAGGGAATATCCGTCAGCGACCTATTGGAGGGAACCTACAAAAGATCGACTGTATTTGCTATGTTTGCTATGTTTGCCACTATTGCACATCTATTGCCTGTTGATATTTAAAGACCAACACTATTGTTGAAGTCAACGTACATTCTATAAGCCTGAGCTCATGCATAAACCATAGCTTTTATTATCTAAGTTTTGCATTTCTAACTGAATCATTGCTTTGGCGATCGTCTAACACAACATCCAATGTGTTATTGATGGCTAACGTTCTCTCAATAACAGAAGCATATATTGCTTGCAATGCATATGCAATTCACTCCATATATTCAAATATCCATATATTCAAATAGTGGCGCATATATGCCATAAGCCTATATCATAGCTGTTAATCTACTTAATTTTATGGCCTAATTATATTTGACGAGTTATAAAGTCATCAAATATATTGCGTTGCGGTTCTAATATATAACTTATTTATATGTGAGTATAAAAGTGTGTATTAAACACATTTAATTGATGTTATTATACAGACGTCTCAAAACCCACTAAATTGCTGGCTGTTTAGCTGTTTACCCAACGTAGGTCTGGCTCTGCTCGGGGTTTACTCGTGTTATAATTATAACACTTTATATATACATAGTTAGAGCCAAATATATTTATGCAACCAATAAATAATTCATGTAATCATTCGTTCAGACCTTCTCTTAAATTAAAAACCGCTACACTTATCACAAACAACATTCCTTTTATTGCACCCATTCTTTTCCAAAGGTTCTCTCTCTCTCCCTCTCTCTCCACTCATCCATTCATTTACTTTCACATAAACTCTCTTTCAATGCGAGTCTTTCAAAGTGTTGAAGAGATCGCGAAAATATCGTTTATAACTAAAGGACAATATTTCTATCGTTCTATTGGTTCTCATATTAAGAGTAATAGAGAAGAGAATATGGTTTACAATATTTCTTTACTTTATATAATAGTGCACTCATTGGAAGCACACCTCTGAGAATCGATACGACATTCATATTGATCTCAATGACTATATTGTTTGCTATTATGTTATTTAATGTTTGAGCACTAAATCAACGATTCATCACAAAGTTGTGAAGCGCTTAGACTGTATAGCAAACACCGAGTGCTCATCTCGTAGTAAATGCCTGTATATTATAGACTATTTTACAGTTTTATCATTTCTAAAGTGCATTTCGACAAAAGAAACAAAACGATTCACTTTCGAGCAAATAATAGCGTTTAGTATATTTCAAACCCTTATATATTAAGTTTATTTTGATACACAAAAAACTAAAGGAATGTATTAAAGGGAATGATGGTATGTGTGCATCAGTTCGTCTTTGAGATGCCTATCAGTCTTTGTTGTCAGTGGCGATACATAAGAAGTGCTTTTAAAGCTCTTACACTCAGCTCTCGTTTGTCCCTCAATCGACACTTAAGGAATAGTACCTCTAAGTGAGACAAACTATCTTTTTTAGCGGTCATTATTGAGGAACAAGAGATTTATCATTCAATGTATGACATAATGCTATCATTCATTGCTCTTTTACTCTCATTTTTATTCAGTTTTAAGAATTTCTTTAATTTAATTTTGTTTTCATTTGTTTTTCCATTTCTTTTATTTTAGAAAAATAAAAAGAGAATTCAAATCTAGATTTTAAACAAAAGCAAAGAGTGTTTCACTATTTAATTAGAAGGCATTGGATATATCATTAGATGACTCGATAATACACTTTACGTAATCTCTAAATGCGTTCTTCTCTTCAGTCGATTGATATGTTAGTGAAGAGACAAATGTGAAAGCATTGTAACAAAATTAGATTATGGACAGACCTCTTGTTTGCCATTATGTTAGGCATTTTGTCAGGTGATTTTTCATGAGCTCTAATCCAATAAATGCCAGTCTCTCCTAATTTCAGAGCATTTTTATTTCAATAATGTGTAAAATGTTTTATTCAAACTCTTGTTTTTCATATTAAATTTAAATGCATTAAATTCGAGGCAAACTTAATAATCAATTTAAAAACAATTTAATTAATTTGAATACTTTGTTCGCAAAAAAGCGTTTACAAAATCTAAAGTATTTTTTATATATCTTTTAATTTTTTTTTTATTAAATAAAACATTTTCAATGCCTTATTGTAAATTTGCATCAATAAAAATTTTAATAAAAAATCTTTTTGAAAACTTATGAGTTGTGTTGAATAAGAGGTGCGAATTTAACATTTTCTCATTCATGCTTAGATTTTCATATTTATGCTAAATTATTCGAGCAAAACTTGAAAATACAATGTTTTGTGTAGAAAGTGTAACAAAAAGCTAACTTTGTTTAAGTGGAGTTACCGTAACTCAAAGCTTAAATGTTTAGTAGAAATATATTTGAATAAAAATAATTATTAACTCAATGAACCCAAAAGAAAAATATTGTCGACTGCACTGAAAAATCATTGCATTAAAGAATTATGATTTTTTAAAACTGCAACAGCCGTGAGGTTTAATTGAATTGATGGGGAGAGGCATTCCATCAAAGTGTGAACGATAGACGTAATAACACGTAAAAATGAACGAAGCGTTAAACAAATGACACTCCTTGTTATGTTGAGCACAAATCGTATTGCCGGTGCTGTATATAAGTTAAAGCGATATATTTTTATGTAATAGCGCCGAGGCTTTCAATGCCAGAGTCAAACTCAATGAGTACGAGTTAAACAGGGGATGAATTGCCGGTTCTGGGGATTCAAAACTGAAGAGGGAATTGTGACTCTAATTGAGTGAAACGCAACACACAGTCAAACACACGACTGCTAAAAGTCAATGGGCCGTGAGGTGGACCGACCAATCGCCTATTAATTACCAATGCTCTCAATGCTCTTCTCCTCTTCTCTCTCTCTCTCTCTCTCTCTCTCTCTCTCTCTCTCTCTCTCTCTCTCTCTCTCCACTATTCTCTCTCATCATTCACTTACTCATACACTCTCACTCACACATCATATATAATATAAAGCTTTTATTGGAACGGAGAATATGGCGAATATATTATATGATTAGTTTTGTGCACATTTGACTCAATAACAAAAGTCGCAAAAAGTAATGCAATTTAATTGAATCGCTTGTATTGTGTTTTGTATGAGTCAGAACATTGAGAACATAGAGAACACGCTGTTCTCACTTGACGTATAAGAGAGAGGCATAAGAGGACAACATCTGTATTACAAACTCATGATTTGCTTTAATATTAAAATTTAAGTCTCGATTGCATTGCGTCTCTCCCTTACAGTGCCTTACAGTCGCTTACAGTTGGCTATTATTGGGGAAACTATTTTAAACTGTCAATCAAACTACTGCTGCCAATACTGAAGTGAATGTCATATTGAGATTTAGTTTAAGATTTAATGTTAATCCTGTGGCCTATCATTTGCTAACATTGGGCTCCATTTCAATCATTTAGCGATATTTGATTGTCGAGAAGAGGCAAACCCTTCTGCTGTCGTCTTCAATCTTATTGTTATCTATTGTTGATGTTCTAAATATGATTAATAAAAAAACAGACATATCCTACTCATATCCTAATGTATCAGCAGTTAATGTATTTGTAAACCCCGACTGCCGCCACACTAAGCACTGGATATCTTAAATCTTGACGTTGTTATGAAACAACTTAACGAAAAACGATTTGTAAAACAAAACACTAATAAAATAAAGTTCCTTTTGAAAAGTTTTGCCATGTATTCAAACATTGATTTACAGGTGAAAATTTATTATACTTCCAGACATTAGGCTAAAGATAAGCAGAGCTTATGTAAGTTTTGTTAAGATTTCTGTTCATTTATCTCACGAGTTATACACTTCAAAGCAGATCTAAATGATATACAACTGTTCTTTGCAATGGCTTTCATTCATCACTCTATTCATACGATATTTAACTTATTGTTTGTATACAAACAAAGATATACCAAAAATACACATTCATTCTGTTGCCTCTAATTCTTGCCAATCAATACCTTGATTCCCAACACTACTGTAAGAGTAGTGTTATATTTCACTTGTGCTCTCACATCAATTTCATACCAAACCAAATATTCATACAATTGTCAATCTTAGCCTCTTTTCATTGACACTTGTTTTCATTTTACAGATTTCACATTTCTTATTCATAATAAAACATTTTCTAAAGATCTTGTATAGATTTAGGGTAATCAAGAATTTTCATTGAATCTAACAATTTATGAATTATTAGAACAAATTATTTATAAATGAATAGAATTTATTTGATTTACTGTACGAGACTTTAGTAAATACAACAGCTTTTCAACCCATTTTGCGTTTACTCTTTCTGTTGTCTAACTAAAGGGAATTTGATAAATGATTGTACGATAGAAGTAGTTGTTTTGGCGTTTTTTTCGTTGACCGCTAGCCGTCGGTCATTTGTCACTAATCCAACGGATATCTAGTGTAGGCGTTGCTGTCTATCGATATACTACTGTCTATGTATGGCAAAATGAATTGAATTCAGAGACAATTATTCATAGCAAAAGTCAAACACATAATAAATTCTCTTCATTGCGATTAGCCCTTTCCAAATGCTGATTATTAACATTCACTGGAATAACAGTTTGATGTCAGACCAAAACCAACATTGACTTGACTGCGATGTTTGGCAAAGCTATATGTTTGGACTTAACTCTATTGTATAGACTATTACGAGAGAGTATTAGAGAAAATTTGACAATAATTTATTTGTTTCTTTAGATTATCTGTAGATTATTATATGTGTCTATAATGTAGAGGCTTATTGATTTGATTTTATCTCTTATTGATGCTATAAATTATCATAAATGAGCCCAGACTATGAACGACAGCAAAGGAATCAGTTTTATTCACATCAATATTAACTGATCAAAAAGTCATAAATTTGAGTTAAGTTGGTATTGATCTTAAAATTTCATCTCTCACTCACTCAACTCTCACTTTCTGTTTATGAGATAAACTTTAACGTTAGAGAACACATATGTGAGATGACTTTTTTCGAAATCATTATATTTTTCAATATATATTTTGTGAGCAAAAGTGTTATATAACACTCTCATCTCATATGCCTTTAATATTAGAGATAAAAATAAAAAAGCATTATTGATAAGAGAAACTCAAGTTATAAAACTTGAAGGAAGGATAGGATAGTGGGAATTGACGAAAAATTTATCTCACAAAAAAATCCTATTCCATATGTGCTCGTGGAGAGGGAGAGGGAGAGGAGAGAGAGAGAGAGAGAGAGAGAGAGAGCGGCGTTTTTCGTTTAGTCTATGGTATGCTAAGAGTTGCTCCTCTAATACATCCACTCGTCATATCTTGCATATGCTTTGGCAACAGCTGTATAAGAAAGTTGTGTTTTATGCAAAATGAGAACACTTTATATATAATAGACGGAAATAACTTATATAGATATGGATATATAGATAGATGGATATATCAAAACATATTGGTTTGAGTCTCAAAAAATATCTATAATGGAAATCACGATTCAATTTATTCCGAAAAAAGAGAAATATTGGGAAAGGTATATAAACTGCTATATATTAAACAGAAGCACAACTTAGGCGAAGCCAATCGTTATCTCTGTTGTCATTCAGTAACAGTTGAGGAATAAAAACGATCAAAACGATAGAACTGTAACTGAATGTTGAAGTGGTGTAAGACTGGACTAAATTCGCTTATATGGTCAGCGCTAGCACTGTATTGCACCGCAAAATAATGATGATATTAGAGCTGAAGAAATGGATCCAAAATGGGAAAAGCGTTTGAAAAGCGCATTACATCACTGATGAGTGCGGGCGGAGAGCATGTGATGTGAGTATTGTATGGTATGGTATGGTATGGCATAGTATGTGCGGTTCGGTTATGGCTTATGACTGCAAACCATTGTGAACGTACGTAACATTTTGTATTAAAGACAAGATCACTTAACCACATGTGTTACATATGATGACCGTTGCGTTTTGGCCAATCAATGTTCACAATTTCCTTTACAATATATTCTCAATGCCTGTCCCCACACAACACCACAACATCACCAAAACCTGAATTTAACGGCACATTCGCTTATATAATATATAATTTATTTTCAAATTGAATAAACCCTAATATAATATAATATAATATTTCGTCTATAAAAACAAGAATTCAAACATAATATACATTCTCTTCTATTTTATTATATATAAGTTATTATATTATAGAAGTGTATAATAAAAGTGATTTATTTCTAAATGAAAGCTCTAAATGAAAGTATGTTTTATTGTTATAATTTTTGCATTCGAATACAATTATGTAAAAATTTGAAATCCGGGTCTAATCTTCGAATTAATTGACCATTTGTTCAATAGATAGTGAAGAGGAAAGCCCTGTAAGCCTCTGGATGTAATTGATTCAGAAGGTGGTCGACTGGAGTGTGTCGTCGAGTTTAGCGCATTTTTATTCTGTATTGCATTACAATAGTTAATTTGGGTTCACATCTGGGGCTCAGATCATCATTGCTCACACTATCTCTCATCTGATGCTCAAAACCATTTTATTCTACAGTCAAGAACTGTTCAATTATTCTGAATGTTGTATTGCGACAAAAGGAGCACATAATTAGATACCACTTCAATATGGGTTAGATTTTTTTGTCACTCAGATATTGCATTAAACTCGGCTCTCGTTTATCCTTTTGAACAGATATTGACATTTATTTTATATAAAGAAGAGATGCAAACATAATATCATATTATAGCACAATATTATTGCCAATGAGAAACTCATTTTATAAGCCAATCATTTGAAGCTCCAAAGCATTGCTTTTCGTTTTATAGACAAAAAAAGCAAAAGCACTCAATTCTTTGGGGATAAGAGAATATAACGAACGGCTTTAGTGGCGCTAAACGTATATGTTTACGATCCTCTACCTGATCGCTCACAGAAATGCCCAATAATAGAGTATTGGTGTGGCAGGTGTTCCGACATCACTAGCTTTTATCGCTCGGATTTATCTGTCAGTATATGCCGTCGAGTGGAACACAACATAACATATGAGCTCTTTTAGTGTATGTTTGCGTCAATGAATTGCAGTGTATGTGAAACTAAGAGCACATCAATGTAATGCCATTCCACTATAATAGCCTCTCATCCCAAACAGAATACTGTATATCATATCATACACTCAATACTTGGCCGACACCACAAAATCTATACGCTTTCGCTATTATTTTGGTTTCATTTTTTATATTCTTTAAAACTCAATAAAAGCACAAAATATTAGATAATTTATTGTTTTTGTTAATAAAATATCTTTACTTAATTGAGATTACATTAGATCCTAAAAAAGCTCAGAAACATTGACTCAAACTAAAGAGTATTGGATTATAATATAATTTATATGAAATATATTTTGATCCCAATTCACGTTCGATCACAACATTAACTAATTGTCCCAAAAATGTCAATTCAATTGATTGCTTAAAGAGTAGTGAAAATGCGTTTAAATGAATATAAGTTTTATGATATAAATGTTGTTTTACAGCTCATATAAGACAAGTGCTGAACGATTCGATCATTAATTTGGTTTGGGATGTATGGACGTGACTGATATGTGACTGCATCGCCACTGCATTCAAGTGCATTCATTGCCGCAGCATTTCTACAGTGAGAAGACTGTGTGCTCTCTATTTGATGACTGCTTCATCACATCTTCATGTCTTTCCATTGCTTTCCCATAAACTCTACAGTAATAGCAATCCTATGAATCGCTGGAATGAAGATTGAATTTCTGCTAAAAGGAGAGGCAGAAGAGGCAGACCTAAATGCAATCTCTGATCTCTTGTAATAGTAATATATTTTACACCCGAAGAACCGTTTCCAACAGAATTAATGGGCGAATCGTTTTTTGCTCGTTTTAGCTCTGATGACACGCTTTACTCTATTCTATAGCACTAGAAATTATGTCAGATTTGATTTCTTTAGATCTCAATCACTTTCCAGAATTAAGTTTACTCTGCCCTCCCCTCCCCTTCGTTTGATCCCACTTTCATATAATATTCAGTCTATCCTTATATTGATTTCAAATTATTTTAACTTAATTTATTGTTTTTTCTTTCTATAAAAAAAGACATTAACTCTTTTGAGATTTTCTCGTTATTTTTCCAAATTATGTAATTAAAGCATATGTTAGCCAATACTTAATGTTAAACTCATTTTAAACTATTCATTAAAATAATTATTCATTGCTTAATTAATTTATAATTAAAGATTTTTCTATTATATATAATATTTTTGCTAAACTTTCAATCGATTAAAATTTTATTTCTTACTTATAGTTAATTATATTTAATAACTAACTATAAAAATAAATATCAGATTATTACACAGGTATTCTCAAATCAATTATAATAAAAACACATTCAATGACAAATGTCATAATTCTGATTGAATTTCTGATATTCTATTTGAATTGAATAGTTTTAACGACTGTCAGCACTCAAATGGGAAAAGTATTTGAAACAATCAAAAAAGTGTGAATTTATAAAATACTTGTATTATATAAGGATTGGATAAAAGTAATTCATTTGTTCACATTTTTTGCATTTAATTCTAACTGATATTAATATAAAACCAATGTTTGCAAAGCATTACTGAAATTCTTATCATTTATATATGTGAAAGACACTTTTATTTACTCGTCATTATTTCAGGATTGATAAAAGATTGTATTTGAATAATATTGGCGTCGATTTATGACAATTCAATTTGTTTACCGTCTATTCGAGTCTACACTAAAATACAGAATAAATAGAAAAAATCTTATATCAAATTGATTTGTTTCGTTATTTCAAATAAAATCAAAAATTTAGTTTAATTTTTTCATCATTTTACATCTTTAACTTTTAGTTTTATGGAATAGTCGTTTATTATATTTGTCTAAAATATAAATGAATATTATTTGTGAGAATTGAACAGAATTTTGAATCATTTATTCACTGATCAGATCAACAAAAGTAATGACTTATCAATAAATCTTCAATAGAATGACTGAGAATTTGTTAGAATTAACTTTTATTTGATATATGAATGACAAACCATTATTCGCGTCGTTAAATCTCATTCAAACAACAGAAAGTTTTTCACACTTTTCAATAGAATAAGTCATTCAATTTATGATTACTTTTGTTGTGTCTGAATATTACCATATCGTATACCATACCATATGCCTAAAAAGTTGTCATAAAGAGAGAGGAGGGGAGAGAGAGAGAGAGAGAGAGAGAGAGAGAGAGAGAGAGAGAGCACAGGAGATGTCAGAGCACCGCCTGCTATAGCATCGAAAGCATCTATATTTCAAATGTTGATGTCTTTTATTGAGCTCAAACCGTAT
This sequence comes from Liacarus xylariae, assembly GCA_034693365.1. Taxonomy (NCBI): domain Eukaryota; kingdom Metazoa; phylum Arthropoda; class Arachnida; order Sarcoptiformes; family Liacaridae; genus Liacarus; species Liacarus xylariae. The sequence continues at coordinate 13,383 of JAQFXN010001678.1, forward strand.
TTTATTATCGTATTTGAAAAGATTCTTTTGCTTCCGGAGTAAAGCCAAAGCTTTCGAAATTTATTGATTCATAACAAGTTTAGGACAAAAGAATTTATTGTTGTGTTTTAGCTAACATTCAATGTAAAAAAAAATATATTTTATATATAAATGTAAAATCTTTATTGTAATTCTGTACTGCTTTTGCATTTTCTTCAATTTTAAAAATGTCCAAAAATGCTAAAAAGTTTGCGAAAATAAGTTATTTGGCGTTTACACAAACTCTTGTCGAATGTTTGCTTCAAGTCGTTAAAAATTTTTTGGTCGAAACATCTGTCGCGAAATCCCTTTACGACTGAATTGCTTGTAAAATGTTTTCACTGTTTACTCTATAAATATAAGTCAAATAATGATTTTTGAATTTCTATTAATAAACTAAAACATTATATCAGAATTTTAAAACGATAACAAACTGATTACAGCGGAACAGGTATAGCAAGAGTTCCTCGTTTCAAAAAAATTTATCCTTAAATGTCAGGCTTATTGGATATTTTGCATTCGAGACCTCCTGCAAGTGCTTACTGTATGCAACCCATCTCCTTTTGTTATATTGATTCTGATTCATATCTAATTTGAATAAAATTTTGAATTTATGGTATAATAATAAAACTTCTGTTGAAAATAAATATAAATTAAACGAATAGATGACCTGAAGAATAGAGAAAAGTTATTGTTATAAATGCTATGATTATGCATATCAACCATTTATATACTGAGAATTAATAAACAGACAACAATACTCTATGCATCTCACAGAATAGGTCTATTATGAAATCCCCAACCATTTAAGAAAGATAAGCGCTCACCAAATTTGCTCTGCTCAAATTTACGAGTTATAATATGCAAATTAGGATAATATTATACAAATAATTCCCATTAGTTTGTCAAATAGAGATAGTCCTATAATAGTGTATTGCATTACTATTCCTTCATATCATATCCTTCTATTATTATATATATAATTATTGCTTAAGTTCAACTCAAATTTGAATGAATTTTTTTTGAGTGAAAACATTTGGTTAAATATAAGAACTTATTTTTAAAAATTTTATATTTCTTATTGTTAAGAGGTTAATTTTATTTTTATAATAATATATAAAACATAAATATTGAGAATCAATT
>JAQFXN010001679.1:0-14540 GCA_034693365.1 Liacarus xylariae
CCGAAAGCTTAATAGTAATACTAAATAATTTGAAATATAAATTTTGTTATAAAGAGTTTCTATGAATTACAGTTTGAAATAAAAACTCATTTATTGCTATCGTTCACTGATTACTCAAATAATATAAAATAGAGCAAATTAATAAAGAAGTAGTCTATTAGCTGGATAGATTAAATATATCTTGAGTTTATATATCATAAAGCTGGCTGCTATTTAATTAGTTCCAACAGTACATGTATGAGTCAGTTATATGACGATCTCTTGGACAACATTATCGTATTTTGAACTTTTGAAATAAATATTCTGTAATCTAAACATTTATAAATATTCTAAATATTAAGTTTGCAATCATTTAAAAACAATTTTAGAAAAACAATTATTATTGTAATCAACAAAAATAAAGAATTAATTAATAGTTATTATAGCCTTGAATTAAATTAATGGAGTGAATACATAAAACAATAAAATATGAACCCATACTAATTTCAAGTCAATTATATCGAATTCAAATATATTTTTTCTGAAGCGAAAACGAAATAATATGATTTACAAAGAATAATATGATTAAATATAAAAGTTATATAATCTAGCTAAATATTTGCATACCTTCCATAGTATTTATGGGCCAATTGTTGAGATTTTAAGAATTTCCTTTCGTCGAACCAAACTGGAGGTGTGTCCGGGTCTATATTTTCGGAGATGCCCCTGCTCAGTTTGCCATTTATTAATATGTCTTCCCATTTTTGTTTGGCTATTTCGTGAACACTTTTATTTTCCATAATTTGTGGAAAAGTTTTGTTTGAATCAAATTTGATCTTTGATCGCAACAAATAAATTGAAACTTAAAATATTCTGGGCTTCCAATTGAAGGCAATCAACTTTTAGATAAGTTTTATTCAATGAAAGTATGTTATCGTTTAATTACTAATATAAACATAAATATTATTTTTTTAATGAAATGCTAATGAAAATCGAGAATACCATCGAATTGTAACAATTTATTTGCACATAAGTCTCAATAAGTGTGACAACGGTTTAATGAAAATTAAAAATATTTTCCTCATTTGTATTATATTTAATATTTCTCATTGCTATAAATTAAATATACTGTCGTAACCAAAACATAAATACGAATTCCACTGCTTATGCAATCAATTTGAAGTTCAGTTTTAAAAAATTAATAATTATTTATTTAACATAAATTTTAAATAATTTTTTACTTAATTTTCAGTAATTTTTTTGCAAATAAATGTTAAATACTTTTTATTTTTTTAGTGAATAGTTTTACTTTTAATCAGTTTATACTTTCATTATTTTCCTCCAAAGGTTTTTTGTTCCCAATATCCGTAGCTATAATTCCAGATCAGAAATCAATTTTGTTGTTCAAAATAACAGTTTCTGTCATTTTTTTATATTCATCTTTGATTCTAAACTTTATGATAGGAATGTTTTATTTGTATTAAGTGTTGTAAATAATATTTTTAGTATTTTTTATTTATAATAGTTTTTTTTAAATAATAACTATTTTATTAAATCGTATATTAATTGAGACATTTTTTTAAAACATGATTTACAATAAATAACTTCTAATGTCATAATTAATAGTAATGATAATAAGATCTTAGAAAAGCTTTAAAGGAATTTTTTGCAGTAAAAGTCATTATGAGATAAAGCGGTAACTAATCTGCAGAGGATATCACGTCTACAACCCCTTCCATTGCAATCATTGACATTGATGTTATCGCTTCGGTTGAAATAGATTTTATAGAACTTTTTGAACAATTGGTAGTCGTTTTTCATTCTGAGCACCAAATTGTGCCAATTTTCAGGCGTCAAGTCTTGCATATCGAACGCCTGTCGAGCAGAATATGATAACAAGTATTGGAGTGGTTTGGAGTCACGATTCCTATTGGCTTCGGTCAGATTCAGGTAATAAGTGTCAAAATCTAGAATTTCAAAAGTCGAGTCTTCGTAGTCGCCATCGATGGTGTATATCCTATACCCGGGATTCACGTTTCCAAATGTGGTAACACTGGGTCCGATATAAGCCATATTCGTTGGCCGTATTTTAAGACCAGTTGTGGAGCTATTGATAGTTTCGTAGAATATCTCGAACTCGTCCTGATGTGTGTGACCAAAGAATTGGGCACTGATTGTCGACTCGAATCGATTAATGATTCGGTTGTAATTACGGCTCCAAATCTGTAGGCAATCATTAGAACCGGGAGGTATGTGACCAATGATATGAACCTAAATATACATAAATAATATTTTAATTGTCACTATTTCTTATGAATTTTTAATTATAGTCTGGTTTTATGTAATTCTGTATTTATATCTCTCTTGTGTTGTATTTGTGTAACAAATAAATCCTTTAATTAATATAATTCTAAACTAGAATTGTGTTTCAATTCTATAAATATTATATCAAATATAATACCTTTTCTCCCGTTAGCTCAGAGGCCTGTAGTTCCCGTATAAGCCACTGTAGTTCTCCCGCGGGATCGGTTGCGTTGAGCAATAGCCACCAGTTCTGGTTATTACAGTAATTCATATTAAGCGATATTAGTTTTAGACCCGGTTTCACCACCACTGCATAGAAGGCTCCCCTGAAATAAATATTAAACATTTAGAACATGTAATTCCAATCGTCAATAAAGTTAATGAAATTTTTGAATACGAGACACAAATTTTAATTAAATATTAATAACTGTTTTATTTTACTTTTTGATTAGCGGTAGAGTATGTGATGGCAACCATTGAGACCATATATCCTATTAAATGGAATATACTTTTGTGTAAACTTATTCAACTGAATAATGATTCTGGAAAATAGTGTAGAATAAGTGGTTTAATACCTCAACCGCATTGTGAAGCCATGAAATAGAATACTTTCCCTCTATGTCAGGGGTTGGGTAACTGTAATGAAATTTATTGAAATTTTTATATTAAATTTGAATATAAAAACAAATATGAGATACAATCAAAGATCAAATAAATATATTGATCACCTATTAATAGGAGTGGACTCATGGTTTCCAAGGGCTGGATAGATAGGAATATTACCCAAATATTTGTGAACGGTTTTGGCCACAAGTCTAATAACTGAGAGCTGACCATCACGTGTTTGGTTCCACACATCATGGGGTGGTATATCTCCCGTCCAAATAACGTAATCGATGTCTTGATGTGTGCTTTCGATAAATTTTAAGGTTTGCTCTAAAGTCCTGAGAGGAATATCGCAATCCCTGTAATCGCCCCAAAAACCGGCTCTATTTCGTTCGCTTATCTTAGATGAGGTGCTTCTACAACACAGAGGTTCACCACATATAGCATCTCCGCCCTCGACATAGAACGGGTCAATGTGTACATCAGATAAGTGAAGAACTTTTAACTTCGGTGAACCGAACTAAAGGGATAAACCATTCGATAAATAAATATTTGTAATTGTTTGTTAGGAATCGAGTTAATCGACCATTACTTGGGACTGAGGTCTGGAAGGCTTAAGTGCTGGTTTTGGTATTGGCGTTAAGGGCAGAGTCCAGTTGTATAGAGGATTATAGACTCGGGCGCACGACTCGCCCAACAATGAGCCACAGATTTCATTTGGACTGACATTTATTCGCGAGAGTACTGTCAGAAATTCGTCCTCAAATAAAAATAAAAGAATAAGTTATATAAGTTTGGTATAGAGTTATAGTAATTATTGTAAAACAAAATAACTTCTTATAGATATATAAAATAAATTTTATTTCCGCTCCAATAGATTGCAAACATAAACCGATTCAAACCCAATGTTAGAAATGCTTTGGAGTAATCAAAACAATGATTTTTTTCTTTAGGTTTTTTCCTATTTCTAAACTCATTGTGCGTGAAATTGGACATTCATTTGGTTCGTTGTTTATACTGTACTTAACTTTTTTTGAAACTAAATTTGATAATTGATTTATAGAAGTTATAAATAATTAAATTTTGTCGGCGATTAACTTCTTTTAGTATAAATCAAAATAAATAAACGTAACATCAATTCCGATAACTCGTTAATAATAAAAACTTATTTATATTCTTTACTTAACTCTCAAACAAAGTATTTTCATAATTAGAATCTAAATCACAAAACTTAATGATACTCTAAATATAAGTGAAGTGTTTCGACAAATAAAATAATAATTCAATTTAAATGAAAACATATAATAAATCAGGACAACTAAGAGGGGTTCAAATTCTTCTTGATTCAAAATTTTTTCTCTGGCTTTGATCAGAAATCAACAAGTGTATTTTTTATTTTGTTCAGTTGCTGTAAAATGCAGAACAATATTGAAAACTACTCCTCCAATACTTTTAAGAAAATTTTGAAAGATTCCCTCCGACTCAGCTGACCTGGTTATCCCCTGTAATATATATAAGCAATAAATTGTTTAAACAATATTGTTATCGGAATTATATACAGAATTACTTATTTATGGCACTCATAGACTGTAAAGCACAGGAGAGTATGGCATACCTTAAACTGGTCGACAAATCCTTCACAGACTCTGTCCGTTTCCAGATTTAGTGTTTTGCACAGATAGTTGGCAATAGACACCAGTTCTTCCTTTCCTTTACCAAATTGAATGAGATGTTGAGCCATAGCGAACCCGAACTTACATGACATACAGGCACTGGTACTCGAAGATGATTTGCCCGAATGAACATCTTTGATAACTTTACGCAAATTTAGTAAACGGAATGCATTTGACAACAAGTCTATTAAAAAACTATGACTTCCACTCTCTTCTGAGTTATTATTATTATTAGAAATTTTATTAACATTTTTAATACTATTTGTTTTATTATCTAAATCTATATATTTTGATGAAATTAATGGCAATGAAAAACTCAAAAATAATATCAAAACTTTGAAATAGTTTTGAAATTTAAATAAATTATTCATTTTTATAATAACTTAATTAACATAAATATTAAGTTCTAATAGATTTCAATTCCCAATATCTGTTCATCGCTTTTATATCTGACGATAGTATTGATAACAAGAAGAATATCAAACAAAACGAATATTAGAAGAGATAAGTCGTGCAAACGATTGTATATCGAAAGCAAAGCATCACTTATTTTGCCAACAATTTTATGGAATCTCTTATTAGTATATCGTTTATCATAAAGTGATCGGAAATACTGGAATAATAGCGAATAGTTTTGTTAATAATATGCTGGAAATCATTGAAATCATTGATCCAAAGCAAGCAAATAGTTATCAGTGTTTGACAAATGGACAGCTAATGATCACGAAATGCATTGTTGAAACGCCAATCCTATTGCTTCAGACTATGGGTCAATCAATACGAACAATCATATCGTCTGACGATTCAGAAGTCGCTTATCTTAATTGAAAATCCAAAATAAGTGACTGTTCTTGAAGACAATTGTTTACACAATTCAATGACATAAAATGTTTATTAAAAAAATAATAATAATATATAAAAATCACTAAAATTAGCACAAATTAAACCACAATTTATTCGGGAAAAAGAGGAGTTAAGAGAAACGGAATTCACACAAGACTTTTGAATTGAAATAAAATCAAAACTTTAAAAACAACTTTCAGGAAGTTTTTTGTGAAAAAAATAAAATAATCCAATCTTTTTCTTAAGGAATGGGACGAAAAATTTATTACATTTCTATATAAACTAAGAAAATCTTTTGATAAAATAGAAGAACGACTGGAATAGACTGGAAATACCGTTTTTGACAGTCAAAGAGAGGTTTGGGGACGACTGGTGTAAAGATCACAATAAATATCCTAAACTGTTAAGTCTAAAAAACGATACCTCCCTTTCCTCAATCAAACTTGAAAACTTGTCTAAAGTATAGAATAGAAGTTCGTTTTTTACTTTTCTGACAAACGTTTCACATATAGAGAGAGAACTGAAAAACACGTTTTTTCGACCGACAAAACTCGTAAGTCGTCTACAAGTAATGAAAAAAAGCCTCAGAAAGTCAACGAACTATGAATGAACTGTTGCCTACAAATTAGTGTTTAATTTTCGGAAAGCCATTAATTTAGCTTAATTTGAAATACGTTTTTATATATTTTTTTGTTGTTAAAAATAATTTTCTGTTTCCAAACTTTGAACTCTTCGGAAAATATTGTTTTTAAAAAATAAATAGTAATCAATATTTTTATGATTATTTACGACTTATTCCCTAATATTTTCATAAAAATGCGGAAATTTATTCTTTCAGTTATAAATGTTTTTGAACCAAAGATTTAATTAGCTTTGAATTGAGTTTTAAAAACACTTTTCAAATCACTAATTCATAAACTGTTTAATTCATAATATGATATCATTATATTATACAATGATTATAGTTGTAATAATAGATAAGCTTTTATTCATTTAAAATAATATTCAAAACTTTTGAATCAAAGACACTTAAATTGTAGGGATTAACAGGAAAAGTTGAATCTTTCAGCAATAACTTAATTCAACAATATATTTTTGCCAACACAATCTTTATTTATATTATAATTTCAGATAACTTCTCAGATTTTCAAAACACCCCGGTCATGTTTGTAAAAAACTGAATATTCTGTCAAATTTGCTTAAATCACCTCATATTTTACCTCAACATGTCCTACACTATTAGACTAAATCAAATTGATTAAATAATTTATATACCGTATATAACTATATATAAGGATGCCCAATGAACTCGATATCAGGGAGGGGGTATAGGGTACTGATAAGAGCCAAAAAGTCACAGGAGGGTATAGAGTGGTGTACCTTTTCAATAGTAAAATTCTTCATCACAGGGAGGGGGGGTAGGGGGTATTTTGATTAATTTTCGGAGACAAGGAGGAGATACTTTTGCTATATTCCCCAATTGGGCATCCCTACTATATATATACACTAAGTATATACAGTAATTGTACTTCTTTGTAGAAATTTCATGTAACCTGCTCCTTAAAACTTGTTCGCTATTTTTGCACTGTCATTTTACTATTATATCAGGATGCGAATTAAGGATTAGTTTGGTAAGCTGTTCTGTTCAGTTTTCCTCGAAAGTATTTGAGAGGTTTTGTGTAATCATGTAATTTAACGGAATTTGACGCATTCTGACAAAATAGTTAACGAATATCGTCTTTCTTTTAAAAATGTTTCTTTTGATTCAATTTCTTCAAATATTCTTGAAGGGCCCCTGCAGTATGGCTACCAAATGAATTAACACTTTTATCTTAAAGGGTTTCTCTGGCTATGTTTCATCTTTATATATGTGAGATTTTTTTTTAATAAATAGAAAGCTTTTTTAGGAATTGGTTTAGATATTATGCTGTATTTGTTTGTTAAATTAGAGGGAAAGTATCATTAAAATAAGAACTTTTTTAACTCCGCTCTCGAAGAAAAACGAGTATGTAGATTCGTTTCCACACTCCTCCACCGTCGCCCAACTCTACCTACCTACCACCACAACTTTTATAGTATTGACGATATGATTACCGCCCACCACCCACCGTCACCCACACATTCACTTCTCCTTTATTAGTAACGATATAATAAAATTTTTCTAAATTATAGATATATATATTGTTTCATTACCTCCGATTTCGAAGAAAAATGAGAATATAGATTCGTTTACGCCAAGATACTATGGGATGGGAGTCTATGATAATCCTATGGGATAGAAGCCGATGTTAATCCTATGAGATGGGAACCTATGATATGGAATGGGTCATATGGAATGTTAGTTTAAAATAATTCTATAGGATGGGAACCTATGTTAATCCTATATGATATTGGTTTATATTAATTCTGTGAGATGGGAATCTATGATAAACCTATGAGATGGAGCCCATACTAATCCAATGGGATGGGGCATTTGATAATCTTGTGTGATGGGGCTGCCAATGCAATAGGAACTTGCAAAAGCTGCCAGTATAACGGAAAACTATAACTATTCTATGAAATGAGGCCTGCAATTAAATGTGAACTTATTGGATGCTATGGGATGGAAACTTAGGAGAATACTATGAGATGTAAGCCTATGCGAATCTTATGTGATGGAGCATATGATAATCTTATTGGGTGGGAACCTATGATAATTCAATGGGATAAGAACTTATATCAAATCTATAAGATAGAAAACTATAATAATCATTTTAGATGGGAGCCTCCAATGCATGGAATCTATTACAAATCTATGGTATGGGAGCCTCCAATGCATGGAATCTATTACAAATCTATGGTATGGGAGCCTCCAATGCATGGGAATCTATTATAAATATCTGGTATGAGAACCTCCAATGCAATGGGAATCTATTACAAATCTATGGTATCGGAACCTCCAATGCAATGGGAATCTATTACAAATCTATGGTATGGGAACCTCCAATGCAATGGGAATCAATTATAAATCTGTGGTATGGGAACCTATTGCAAATCTATTGTATGGGAACCTCCAATTCAATGGGAATCTATTATAAATCTGTGATATGGGAACCTCCAATTCATTGGGAATCTATTACAAATCTATGGGATGTGAACCTCCAATTCAATGGGAATCTATTACAAATCTATTGTATGGGGACCTCCAATTCAATGGGAATCTATTACAAATCTATGGGATGGGAACCTCCAATAAAATTAATTACTGGTACTAATGGAAACTAATTCTATAGGATGGGAGCCTAAGAACCACTAAATATTTTACTGGGAAAGCGGAGTTATTAATGGTCATTCTTGTTTGTTCTTGATTTTATTTATTTTTTTACAAATTAACAATAATTAGTGAGAAACTCTTGTTTTGTATAAGCACATAGCAAACAATGTGCTAAAGCACGCGGCATATATCTCACCCTACGTTGATTTCTTCTTCTTAGTTTCATTGTTTTAAAAGAAAACATATACTACCCTGACTTCATCGAGTTTGACTGTATCTGCTTTTACTTTCTGATCATTTAAATTATATCAAACTTAACGATTGTTTAAACATTTTATGGATAATTCCTGAATTGTCTTACAATGGAAAACATTAATCGAAATTGTCTTTCGTCAAGAATAAGAATTCAATTCAAGTTAAGTAATGCGATCAATGAGTGAATGTATGGATGAATTTGACTATTTATTTATATATTCTATGACTACCATAAACCTCAATGTCTAAAGGGTTTGGTTTTAATTGCTTTTAGTTGAATTGGATTTTTCTTTTTCTGTCATAAAGACATCTAAACTATTCTTCTCAAATGAATAATTTATGTTTAAGAGTTGATTCGGGAATAATTTGCTAAAAGTTCATAAACTTTTATTTGAGTCAAACAACATTAGAAATGCAAAATATTATTATCGAATTTAAAGGATAGTTTGGAGTTGAAAGACAAACAAAAATGTTATTTTTAGTTCAAATAAATGCTAATTCAGTTAAATTGTTTTCAATACAATCTAACTCTTCTAAAACATAAAAGTGGAGGCAATTATTCTGAGATAAAGGAGAGAGAATTTCAGTTTGAATTCTTATTTCAATTAAATTGATAGAATCAGACTTTGAATAATTAATGTTAACATTGATTCCCAAATGATATTTTGCATACATTTTCGCTAACAATTATTTGTCATTTTCTGGTGAATGTATTTCTGATACACTATTTTATTCGCTCTATAATTAAGTTAAGCCTTACGTCTAATAACTAATTTGCATTAAAACAGTGAAAAAGCATTTTGAAGTCCTTCTCTGTCTGTTTGGCAGATGTAATATAAAACTTAAGTTTTAAATTTTGGGCTTTAATTCAAACTCACAGCCCATTCACTGATTAATTGAGTTGTGAACATAGTTTGGCTGTCAAATGAAAAGTTGGTCATTACCGCCAGTGCTATGAATGCTGTAGAGAACCCAACCCTCATTCCGACAAATGAATGACATCCACATTATTCAAATCTTATATCTCAATATTTCATAGTCCTCTTCAGTCCTCTCACTCGTGTTGTTCTTCTGATCGGATTTCCAAATGCAGTGCCAAAAGACTTAGGCTTTAAATCTCTAAAAGCGAACGGAAAATCCCTAATAATATTGTAGTTGTGTTTCACTGTTTGACTATCAGTCAAATGTAATACTTGTGACAAATTGAGATCTAATGTAATGTAAAATTGTCTTCAAATGCTATCTTTAATAATACTTTTAAGGATCGTATAGAATGACTGTAACTGTGAAACAAATAACCAGAGAATCAAAAGTCACCTTTAAAACTATTTTATCGGTATATAGTATGAATCTAGGAGTTAGGATCTTGATCAATAATGACATTTTAGCCAAGTTTTATTTAAAATATATATAATTATTTCATGAGTCTGTTTTAACTTTCTGTAACTATTTTAGTTATTTGCTCAGTTAATATGGTATTAATTAAAGAATAAGAAAGAAAATATTGAAATAATTTCAATTTTGAAAGCTTACAACAATACAAATTAATTTTTTATTTATAATTCATCAAGAATTAATTTTTTAAATACAGTAAAATTTTAGTCTTAGTGCTAAACGTTTATCAGAATTCATTTTTAAATATTAGTTTCTTATTATAATACTTACTATAATAGGCCTCCAATAAAGAAAACGTTTTAAAGATTGAGCCATGTCAATCATTCTAAATGAGAGGTGGTCAAGGAGTGTATAGGAAAAATACACACTTTTCCAAAAATTTTTAATTTACTGTTTTTTAACTCCGATTTCGAAGAAAAAAAGGAGTATATAGATTCGTTTCCACCCCACCCTCACCGCCACCCACTACTACTGCCACCGCCACCCAGGGGCTGGGAAATCGGAGTTAGATTTATTAATGGTTCATTCTTGTTTTATAGATAAATGTAATTATTTAATTTTTAGTTCACTCCCCCTTTATACGATATGATAAATATGGTTAGACTTACAAGTTATAGGACGGTTTTATATAGCTAATTTCCTCAAATGCTATTTTTAATATACACTGATATTTTGATGAGGAGACACTTAACAATTATCAATAACTTGTAAGTCTAACCATATTTATCATATATCACTCCCAGTTATTTAGGCCGGTATTTTGACCCCCAATAAGTCTTTGGCGAGTTACACCTCCTCCATAGGAAATTTGAGAAAAGGGCCCAAAGGTTTTATTTTTCAATTAAACACATAATTATATATTTTTTAAATTTTTTAAAACTTGTATTTTTTCTAAATTATATATTTTTATTTAATGAGTTCTCTGCCCATCAAATCCTACCACTTCTCATGCTGGGCCCTTTCTCAGTGATCCAATCGTTATTCTAATTTAAGTAAAACACAAATATATTTATGGTATTAATAATATAGTCTTTTATTCAATTTATTCGATAATCTTTTTTTTCCTCATTTTAAGTCATTTTCATCATTCAGTCATAAAATCCAAACAATCTTTTAAGTCCAACAGAAAAACAATCACAGCTTTAAATATATGTATTCTTTTGTTTTACGAAATAGACATTGAAATTGCAAATTAAAAAGATATGAATTAATAATATTTATGACCAAAAAAAACATAATTATATGACAATTAATAAAAGTTCCTTTTTTTTCAATAAAACATAAAAATTAATTTAACTTTTTCTTCCTTTAAAAACAAAATCTTTTTTCTGCTCAAAAAAAGATCAAAATTTTATAAATTCTCATAAAACTCATACAATCAATAATATTCTGTACAATCGGTTATAGTTTTTTTCTCACAAACAAATAAAACAATCAAAACATCTTTAAAAAGCATATCTAAGTTAATATTATAAATAATATAATAAATTATGGCATACTATGAGTCCTCTCTATCTCTCTATAGCTATATATTAGTGACAATTAATTTTCATTATTCTCTTTTTCTTAATAGTCAGTCGAAAGAAAAAAATTGTTGCGTTAATAGTCTTATCAATTATTTTGTGTTTTTCTTTACTTTAAAGTTATTAAAAATTAAATATTTTCTTAATATATATAAAAAAAACTTATATATAATAATAGAATTTCAATTGTTTTTCCTCTTCAAGTGTTAGTAAAGTATATATACTTTTAAAGAATTAACTTTTGTGTGTTTCAAAAAATCATTACATAATAAAAGGACAACTCTAGTGATGAAATAGTTTTTTCTCATTTTATAAATTATCAAAAATTGTGTCTTTTGTGTTAAAAACTGTCTGAAAACGAATGTTTACATAAATGAAGAAGAAATACATGAAAAAAGATTTCTTTTTTTTGTCTCTTTTTTTGATAAAATTGTTTAAGGGGCTATACTTTAAGGACGTCCACATTTTTGAAGAATTTTTTGCTCCTCCCTCCCCCTTAATCCACATAAATCGACATTTGTCTATGAGCGGATTCTATTATAGTCCACTTTTGAACTACTCCCCCTCCCCCTACCTGTGTGGACGTCCTTAAAGTATTGCCCCTAAATTGAATCTCGTTTTACAAATATTGAAGAAAAAACAGCGCAAAAAACATTTTTCAAACCATTGATAATATTGTTTTCGTTTAATTTTATAAATACTTCGTTCGTTAAAAATATAAATAAGCCTTAAGTGTAGTCCAAATCAAATTCAATCAATAATTGAGTCAATAATAGACTTTTAAATTGTAATTACAATAAGAATTAGAATTATTTGAGCCTTAAATATGTATATTTTGTTTTGTATTCATTAATATAAATAGAAAACATTTTTTAATTAGTGTTTGAATAGTGTTTTTCTTAAATATACTTTATTTGTTGTGTTTAATAATGTTTAGCTTTTATTTTTCAATTAAATAATTATATATTTTTCTCAAAAAAACAATAGTTTTTTAAAAATTTTGTATTTTTTTCTAAATTATATATATTTTATTTAATGACTTCTCTGCCCATCAAATCCTACCATTCCTTGTGTTGGAAGTGGCGGAGACAAAGCCCCTGGAGGTATGAGTTTTGCCACCGGAGTGTCTACTGCCCAGTGTTGTCGATCCATCTTTGCCCACATATAGTTCTAACCCCATCTGATCGGTGCACTCGTCATCTCCTTCTAAATTAGTCGCTTCTAATAATTCATTAATCAATTGGTCGGCACTGACACGAGTCGAGTCCATTCGATTTTGTTCCTCAACTATTTTTTTAGCACTTGTAGTCAACCGTTTTCTTTCAGTACTATTGAATTTAATGGCATCACTGATTGAATTCCTATTAATTAAAACCAATAAAAGTCAAGAAATAAAATAATAAAACTATTATTTGTTTTGCTTCAAAAGCTTTTACTCCAATAACTCAATTCAAATATCTGTTAAATAGTCTTATTTAGAAAATGAATTACATTTAAAAATTAGATCAATCTATTATAGGATACAAACAGACGTAGCTAAGGGTGATATTATATCACTGATATAGACAAAATACACCTTATCCTTTTTTAAATCAAGGGCAAATTTTACCCCACTGTATACCAACCTTTGCATTTATCAAATTATTCTCAATATTATATCCCCTGAGTTTTGAGCAAGTTTTCTAAAAATGTTCATTCAATGCCCCCTCTTTCGGTCGAACTTGGCTACCCCTACTATATATAAAGACAGTATTACCGCTTCATTATTAGGTTTGAAAATTTCAGATTCTGAATAAAATTCAATATTAATTCCATTAATTTATAGAAACTTTTCCTTAAGTACTCTATAATCAGGGGCAGCCAAGGAGGTATAACATATATACCGCCACTGAATGAGATTTTACAAAATAACCCACCTTGGCTTTTTGCGAATAGGTAAAATTCTATTTAAATTCCACTTTCGAAGAAAAAAAGGAGTATATGGATTCGTTTGCACACTTCAAAATATTTTTTCAAATTCATTCAATTTCAATACTTTAAATGAGTTTTTTTTAAAAATTAAAATCCACTAAATATCAGGGATGTGGAAGGTCAAAAATGTTAGGGGGTATTTTGGTTTTTTCTCACAATGTTTAGACGTAATGTTAACCATAAATTTGCTGGGTTCCGATCTGAACCACCCTTCCACATCCCTGCTGTCCATATAAAGTCTTCGCAATTTAAAAATGGCCAGGTTGTGCTACCTTTATATTAAGTCCATATATTTGTCACAAATAGTTTCATTAAAACCTTTACAGTAAATATAATATATTTTCCTACAGTAATGTTCAATATCTTTAACATTGAATATAAGTAAAAGATTGAACTGGTATTGAATGCTAATTAAAGTATGGAATTTTAGGCAAATATTTGTATTAGAGTTTCAAAAATTTAATATCGATTAATTCATTTAAATATGATATTAATTAGCATGATATTTAAGTTGATTAATATGAATTTATTATTAAAATTTTAAGAAATACAAAGACGAGATATTTTTTAAGAAAATAGAATTTATTGGATAATAGAAAAGAACTAACTGAGACATTAGTTTTATCTATGCCTAATCGTTATATTCAAGAAATAATAAGTCAGATGGACTGACACGATATTAACTATGTATTAAAAATTTTGCTTCAAATAAAAATATTTGTGACAATTATATGGACT
>JAQFXN010001680.1:0-14540 GCA_034693365.1 Liacarus xylariae
GAACGGCGGCGAATATCTCTACCATTTTCAGCCTATATTAATCAAACTTCTTATGAAGAAATGTATTCACATATATACTGTAAATAGTTTTTAAGATATACGTAATGATAGATAATCCTTGACAATCAAAGCTATTTTTGGATTGAGAATCTGTAAAAATCTTCTGATCGAGAATCAAAAGGCTATCAGTACTTTAAATAAGCTCTACTTGAAGTTCGTTATTTAAAAATTCAGAAAATATACGCATAGAATATAATAAAAATGTATAAAGCCATTGATATTATACAAAATAACTGCAATATTGTAATAGTTAATCAAGGTTAATCAGTTAAAGTAGTACGATGTAGGCGTTTGAAGTGCAAGTATGCGACGGTCTATTTATAGAATAGTATGACAAGTTGGCAGGGTGAATTGTCGGTTAAATGTGAAATCATTCAAACAGAATATTATCTGATTTATCAGAATTGAAACTGATATTAATTAAAGGCTCCAATAATTCTCTATAGGATTTGCACTCGTTTTAGGACTGTCTCTCAAGTTTTTAAGTTTAGAAACACTTCTATAGTTTGATTAAAATTAATTCAAAAAATTATAGATAATTTAACAGTTATTATATAATTATCAAAAGATAAACATAATTTAGTTCTTTATTTATGTCTTTCTTTTTATTTCATAAAAAGCTTAAATGAATGATAAAACAAATCATTAATTGTATAATAAATTAGTGTTTTTGATGTTTTGTGTAAAATTACAATGAATTATGTGGAATATGAGTATCTTTGATCATAAGTACAGTGGACCTCAAGGGGCTGTCATTCTTCGGTTTTCGATCACATTTAGTCCGACATTTCGCTCGACATTCAAGTTCTCACTTTCGGTCACTATATCTGCATAAGAGGGCGGCGGAGGTCTTGTGTCCGTGAGATTTGCTGGCGATAGGACTTGAGGGTAGAATCGCATACTATATGTCGCACTCGGAGTCTTCATTGCAGTCATTACTTGATTATAAGTGGGCGGATCTGTTGCGGCCGAAGGTCGTGGTGATCGACCGGCCTCTCCATGTGTTTCCGTTTGATTTGTTCTGTTCTTATGTGACACCAATTCATATACGACAGCGAAAGGACCCATACATATGATGAATACCCCAATCAAAATGAATAGTAAACCTATAAATATATTAATAGAATTAATTCAATCGATTATATTCTGAATCAAAAATGTGTATAAAAGTATATGAAATAATTTAACGCTTCAATGAATTGCAAATTCTTTATAAACTTTCATTAATTGATATTTATAGATTCAATTTTAGAGTTTTGCAGACAATTATTATTACTTTCATTAGTAATTTATTAGAGATTAATAATTCTAATTGAAATGTTTTATTGTGTAGTACTTTGATATACAAACTTTTTATTGTAGGGGTGACCACACTCTAACATCAAATAAAAGCACATGATAAATAAATTCAGACATCAAAATAAAGTGAATTGCTTTGTTATTTTTATAAGAGATTAAATCTAGTCCAACCCCTGGTCATCCCTTACAGTAGTTTGATTATTATATTCCTATACCATATCTTTTAACTGTTTGTGATTCACAAAAATAAAATATTAATTAATTCATAAAAGATAATAAACTAAGAAAATAACTACAAAAATTTATCATTATAGTTAAAACATGGGTCATTTTATTGAACAAAAGTCAGTTTATTATCAAACAAACAGATTCTCAATGCGATATTATGTTAAAATATGATTAATTTTCTAAATATAATTAAATATTTTCGAAATCAGAAGCAAATAATTTCTAATAAACAATAATATTTTTCTCATTTTATCAATAGTCAAGTAATTCATAGATTATTGGATTAAAATTAATGAAAAACATTAGAAAACTTTCTTTCTTAGAAATCGAGCAAATATTGTATTATATAAATGAGTCTTTAGTATTAAAGTCTTTGTTATTTCGATTTATTCTATTATTATAATGAAAATAGTGTTAAGTAATAGAATTTTAATGAATTTATTTATAAAGAATAATTGCTTTTATTTAAGATATTTTGGTTAAACGAATAATTTGATGGCAAACTTACCACTACTGCTGACTGTAGTGGACGAGTGGTCAATGATTGCCGATCTCAAGACGACTCCAAGCGCTAACATTATTGAACCCAATATAATAGCACTCCAACAGTTGTGCTTTAATACAGATTTGACACAACTTCTATTATATTTGGGACATTTGAACAAGGATCTATAATAGGTTAAAGTGGCCGACATTTCAGAGTTTGATTTAAACACAATTTACTGATCATTAAAATGTTTGTCGAGAGAAGACTCAACTCAATTCATGGCAGAGGCAATACTTTGCCAGAATTCATGACCAAATAACAATCCGAATGTTGAATAATGCAAGTTATGATTAGTTCGCAAACTATTGTCAACAAAGAATACTTTTATGCCATTCATTGTACTGATATTTAAAGTTTTCCCAAACCAACCAACGAATTATTAATTGCAAAGTCATATCTATAGCCAATTACAAGGACGACAAATAGCTCTTAATTGCAATCACTGGAGGCTTGTCTTAGCGTTCACTTTGGTTTGGATTTTATCGTATATTTATATCAATGATAATTGCATTTACGTCTGACTCTATTATTACATCATTTCGTTTATATCTAAACTGATTGCCTATAAATAAAAACTATTTTAAGTCAATAAATTAGATAAAACTAATTAGCATAAGATCTGAGACCAGAATTATGGCAAATAAGATGAGTAATGAATTTTGTTGTGTGACTCGAGCACTGAATCCGCACTAAATTAACGTTATTTTCTCGTAAATAAATTGAATCAAAATCTTCTAATATTTAACTAACGGAATGATACCGTACTTCGGGTAAAGGATTTTAGTTAAAATATATACCAGGACAGATTTTATATCACCATCTTTCTTAAATAATCTAACATTGAATCAAACAAACTCAATAGATTCCAATAGAGTTTCTATGTTTTAATGTTATTTTCCTATCAAAAAAAGATTGTCATATAAAATCATGTGCGGCAGAGCATAGCATATGTTTCGATAATTTAATTATTAAATTAATACAACTGCATATTGGATCAAAAATTATAATTTATAATTTATAAACTTCAAATCAAGTCTGGATTAAAGATAGATGTGTGAAAGTGCACAGGTAAGTTAGAATTTCATTAAGCCTAGATATTTTTATATTTCTTTCTTCATGAATAACAAGTTCTCAAAACCATTTATTTACAAATATTTCTACCAATTCCTTAGTCATCTTTATTTAATCAATTATTTATTTGACAATTATTACCAATTTTTTGTTCGTTCTTATGACTATTACATGAAAATATTCGCTCGAATTAATCATAACATTTGAAAGTTGAATGTAATGCGAACAAAGTAGTTCTGCTCAGGAATAACCAAAAGTGAATTTCTAAGATACCATTTTTCTAGAAAATGTTTGCAAAATAATCTTATACTATATTTTTGACTCTATTAGAAAATTCGAAAACTTCAAAGGCTTTGATTCAAAGTATTATTAAAAATATCCTCGCATTCAAATGTTTCAAACATTAGATTCAATCTTAGGGTTAACCTAGGGATCCAAGGGTTAAAATAATTATTAGAATATTTAATATATTGCTTTTTGTGAACAAATTAAATTAATTGTGTATATTTTGGGTTTTCACACATTTAGTAATAGATGATCATATATTTTACAATGATGCTTTTTTAACCGTTTAATGCTTTAGATAACAAAGAGAGAGAAGTAATGAAAAAAATGTATAGATTATTATTATCCACTTACTGATATTGTATCAAGTTGTAATTTATAGTTCGCTTCACTTTGAAGATTTATTGCAAATATAAACATTTAAAAGCTATACAAAGACTATTGTTGTAGTCTATTGTTATATAATACTATTGAATAACAGATATCTAACAGAACAACAGATTTATAGCAGAAAAGTGTATAAACGATTCCATTTATAAGAATTAACTACAGTATTCTCAACCAATACTTGATTTAAAAATATGTATATTATAATTGAAAATTGATTTGTTTTATGTAAATATTTAAGAGCTAATTATAAGTGAAAATACCTATAATATAGTTGTAGAATAATATTTTGCTCCATTTAATATTTTATTAGATAAATATTTTGCAATAAATCAAATCTATTAAAAGTTGCAAGTATATTTAGGGTCAACTACGACGAAACATTCGACAAAAAGTCACAGAGCTCATATTAACTGAAGTTTTTAGATATGAAGTGCTTAATGATGTGAGAGAGGATGACTGGACTGGACATGTAGGGACACTTAGTATTGCTGAAAAATTAACTACTAATGGTTTTCGACTTTCGGACTAACGGTTTTAACAAAGATCTGATTATATTTTATCAGATGTTTCAAAACGCTTCAAACTAATTGAACAGTATTTGATATAATATTTCTTTGTAGAGTATATTGGTCAATTTAAACCACCTAGTATTTAAAAATATAGTTACTTGTTTCGAAATAATTTAGTTTGGGAGAGGAGAGACGATTATATTAGAAGATGTTTCTAACGAAATTCAGTTGTGTTTATTGAGTATTCCATTCTATAAGACAAATAACATTAGACCTTAAAAATTAGCTGGGTCTCCCTGAATTGGCAGGCTTTGGCAATTTAACAGTTTTACTGTCATTTTGTTCTAGCTACTATTTCTTATTGCATGTCGATGTCCTAATTGTTCTTGATATTTGCTCAAATTTTCAATTATACGAGCTTGGTAGTTTTTCTTAATAAATAAATAATTTGCTTTAAAAAATATTAACAGAAATGCTAAACTACCAAAACTTGCCAATTCAGTGAGACCCAGATTATCCTACAAAGACAACAGTTATTCCTATTGTTCTTAGTAAACGTCACTGATTGAATTCAAAACTTAGAAGAATAGAATATATAAGATGTTAGAAAATGAGAAGTAATCCCAACATCCTTTGGCATATCTTTAGAATCCCACAGAATATACTTCAATCTTTATTTTATTATTAATTATAATGCAATTATTATTAATTGATGCAAATCATAAAAGAATTTATTGACACAACTTATAAAAACAACTACATGTACTCTATCTAACGGTATAAACCGGTTAGAAAGACCGGTGTTTTATTGTATAATAAAATTTATAACAATTGTAATATCTGAATGTAGAATCCTTTAATTTATCATCTTTTTGAAATTATTCATTCGTTTGATTTACGAGAGATAAAAATTAATTTATAAGAACAACAGTTTGTCTATAATAAAAACATAAATAAATACTAATTTACTCGGGATGCGTTAGATTAAAAAAGCCAAAACACTAAATTGAGATATGAAAATAAACATACCAGGACACTTTTCACATCAGTTTGGAATGTCATTTATTGGGATATATTTTGTGTTGAGTACTCCATGAGATTCGAAAAAGCTTAAATCTTCAACTGAAATCAATTTTGGACCCCAGCCCATAAATGACCTGGGTAATGGAGTGTGTCGTGATGTCATTATTTCGCTGTTATTTCAATGAAAAGTTGGTGTTTTAGCCTCTAAACCCATCCGCATCTCTATAATTAACAGGGAATAAAAAATACTTTATTCCTAGAAGTCATATATTTATTCAATTTTAAATCGATTATATTCTAAAATAATATTCAAATTTTATTATTCTTTTTTTACGGTAACATTATTTTATATAAATTGAGTTTATTTGATAAATAAAATAACAAAAAATAGAGTATTTATAAAAAGTTTGTTTAAATCAATTGAAGTATTTATTGCTATTCGAGAAGAAATTGTTCGACAATTTTATTGAATTCTTCGCTATATTTCTGATGAATATTATGTTTTCCTTTTGGAAATCTATGGAGTTTTGAAATCTTAATGTTATTAATCAAATACATGGGATGTTCTTCAGCCACAAGTGGGTCGAGATCTCCGTGCAATACAAGACATTTCTGGAGAATATTCTTCAAATCACTTTTGCAAATGTCTTCGTATTGACAGTACTTATCGACAAATGTAGTCCACATTCCAACGAATACCTCTTCTCCGTATAAATCAATGAAAGCCTGTTTTGCTTTTGGATTCCATTTGTTTAAGTCTTTAATTCTAGTGATTAGTTGTCGGTCTTCTTCACTGACGTAAGCGTTTGCGCCGAAAACTATTAGCTTTTCTACATTTTGTGGATTCGCAGCCGAAATGATTAGACCTGTTATTCCTCCGTCACTCCAACCCAGGATTGAGTACTTCTCGATCCCAATAGTCTTCAAATATATGAATTCAGTTATCGATAATTATTTCAATACCTGTGCATTCATTTCAAACCCGCATCAGTTGTGCAGCCATTTTGGCGTCTTTTCTATAAAAGTCATCGAAGTCTCGCTCCGGAGGTCTACTATAGCCATATCCGGGCGGATCCCATGCTATTAGAGTCAACTTATCTCTATTCAAACCATTGAGTTGTGGACAGAAATCAGTTCGCGTCGAACCTAACAGTTGTGTCAAAACAAATCAAAAACTTTTTCAATAGAAGACTTGACGCTGGAGTGGCTTAAGTATAGTTTGTGGGCATATAAGAGGGCATTTCTGCACTTCCAAAAAATCATAGGAATGGGTAGTTTTTAAATACTAAACATTGAGGAGTGGTGTAAAAATGGCAAAAACCTTCGACACAATAAGTGAGGAAATATCGGACCATCTCTTAGGTTAAGCCTCAAAGCACTCAACAAATATTGGAATTAAAACACTAAGTCTTTGACAACTTTCTCAACACAAATGACCATAAGCTTAATTCCTATTCTTTTGTCAATGTTTTTAAAGTGAATACAAGAATTAAACTAAACCTAAAGCTCCCGGAAGTAAAAGTAGTTTATGGTCTCCGACACCAACTCTTTCGTAATGAATATCAATTCCATTGACCGATACTTTTTGGCCAATTTGTAGATACCTTTTGCTGTCAAATGAGATAACGAAAGGATGTTTTATAACATTTCAGATGTATTTTTAAAATCAATACTTAATTGAACTCAAATTCGGTGTAATTTTGAGAGAATTTATATTTTTGGCAATAAATCGACGAATAATTTGATTCATAGCTAATAAACAAAACAATTAAAATATTTTAATAGGATTTTTGGATTTTTTTTCATAGGATTTATCGGATTTCAGATCTAATAATAGTCAGAAAAGGACGGATCACTCGATTGGACAAACGTGTAAACCACGTGACTGTCTATTAGTGTACATAAAAAACATTTCAATATTAATAATAAGTGAAATGCAGTGAAACCCAAATGTGAGCCACAAATCATGTGAAGCGCAGACAAAATAATACATTTTTGTTATAAGGGTTTCAATAATTAGTGACTGTGTTTGACGTCCTCTTTGGGCACTTATATGCTGTGCGCCATTGAATCAGCGATTGTTTAGTTTTCTTAGAAACTGTATAAACAAAAAAACCGTAAAAACATTAAATAATAGTAAATAAGGCTATGATTTGAATAAAACCTAATGAAATGCAGTCAAATGTTTTGCACTTTAATTGTATTTTTATCATTAAAAAGGATTAATTGTTTTTATTTTAAAACTTAATCAACAAAACTCACGATTGAATGTAATTTAAAACAAATAATTTGTGAATCAGTTATTGGTTTTTGCGCTAAAAGTTTCAAACATTGAGACAATCGTTGTTTTGATTCATATCTGAACTTAAAGTTAATATAAATTAGTATTTAATTATTGATTCAATTGTTTCAATCGGTTTTTAGCTTATATTTCAGGTATTTATTTATTTAATTAATTATTTCAATTAAATTAAAGACTGATTTAATCATATTTTTTCTCATTATTTTGTGCCAAAAATTTAGTGTCATTTCAATGATGTGTTCAATAAAACAAAGACTTAATTGAAAAACTATTAATAAGTATTGAACTGAAAATGAAAGCCAAAAAAATATTAAACAGTACTCAAAAAGTAGAGCACTTTGTGGTCCAGAACTTAGAGAACCAGAAGAATGGGGTCAACGATGAGATGTCAGACTTGGGTTTAAATATGACGGCAAACGATATGACACTCGAAGACAATACCATTCCATATAGGGGTGCCATAAGTGCGACACAACCACAAGAGTCGGTCCCGAATCAAAGCGATGGCCAAAACAGACAACTAATGGCAAAACTGCCAGAACTCAAACGAATTCCAAGTTTTATATCAAACTCTACGCCAATAACAGGCACTCAATTGCCTCCAATGCCTGGACTCAAAGAAATCCCTGCTTTTGATTGTTTTCAAATCGGTTTTAATGAACAAAAAGAATTGGAAATAAAGATAACAATCGATGAGTTGATCGATCAGTCGGTGACAAACATTTATAATTGTGTCGACAATAAGCCCAATGAAGACCAAACCGATTCCAGTGCTGAGAGCACACCGTCAACACTGGAGGCCAATCATTCGCAACAACCAAATGACAGCAATGGCAGTGATTTATATGTGAACTTAACCCAAATTATTGGCCCCGAGTTTGCAAACATTGGCCCTCAAAGTGACGACAATTTAAAAGCAGACGTTTCGCCATCTCTTGAGTCCAATTCGAGTGCGAATGACGTAATGATTGAACAAATTTTCAAATCAAATGTGTGTTCAATAGAGACAACAAATGCAATGATTAATACAAACAATGATTGTGTCAGAAGTCAAGCAAATTATGAAAACAGTATTAATGGAACGGAATCTATGATTACATCGTGTAATACAGTGTCCATTGATTTGAGCGATAACTCCAATTCACCTAAAAATTTTACAGTCAGTGATCGCACAGATGTTTCATCGAGTGCTCAGAAGTGTAGTCGACCTCTCACTCCTCTCAATACCTCTTCATTGCATTCAAATACTTTGTTTACTAATGACTCGAATGTATTGAACGGAATCTCAAATAATAGACTGAAAACTAAGAGAAAACCGACAAATAATGTGAAGACAATGACTCCAATGAGATATTGCGCCAAAAACTTCCGTATATTTGGTTTAACGCGACAGTCGAACAGACATAAGAACAGCACTCAAGACACGGAACAATTCGATTACGAGATGCCCTTCACTGACATCTCTTGGAGTCAATTAGACGGAACACAATTCGAATGCACAGTCACTAAATGGGATGACGAGGAGCGGCGCAAAGACATACTCTCTTTACTTATAGGAATGCGTTTCGTTGAGAGTATGTTCGCAGAGGATAAGGGCGTCTATTACTGCTTCACTGCATTCGAAGGACAGTCCAATCCAGTGGATGGTCTCAAATGTGTGATGCGTTTGGAGAGCGAAGCCGTCAAACACCAGAGGTTTTCGGGTGAAGTGATTACAACTATGTTTGTCGTCTCCGGACAGGTATATGTGACCACAGAAAACCAAAAACAGAAGAAGACGGTCGACACCGGGAATAAAGTGGAGATTCCGGCGCACACAAGGTATACCGTAGAGAACAGGACAGTCGAACCCATCTATTTGTATGTAATCGTTCAAAAAAGTTCTTAAATCGCGACTCAAATTGTAATCATTTTTTAAATGAAAAGATTGTTGTGATAGACATTCAAAGCACAGACACTATTCTTCTATACTTTGATTACTTATTATCTATCGTTAAATTATTTTATGTCATTTTAAACGATTGCATAACATATTCATTATTTCAACTTTTTTTAAATAATAATTTTGTGTTAAATATAAAAATGATTTAATTTCATACGAAAATAA
This sequence comes from Liacarus xylariae, assembly GCA_034693365.1. NCBI lineage: Eukaryota > Metazoa > Arthropoda > Arachnida > Sarcoptiformes > Liacaridae > Liacarus > Liacarus xylariae. The sequence continues at coordinate 9,822 of JAQFXN010001680.1, forward strand.
AGACTAATTTAATAATTGAAATAAAAGTGAATTTAAATTCTATTTTATTAATATTTTAGTCTCTAATTGACTACAATTACTTCGATTTCCGGTTTTGACATTTTATTTTAATTAAAATAAGATTTTGCTGAAAATCATTTAGAGCTCTGTTTCTTGTAATCACTCCTGGAGTACAGACATGGGTTTGTATATTTACTAACTAACAGAGGCGGGCAAAGGAAGGTATGGTGAGATTACAATTTTCTAGACGAGATATCGCCAAAATAATCACTTAGGGGTACTTCACATGATGATTGATACTTGTCTGGAGTAGTTTTATGTATTTATTTAAAATAATTTTCAGAGCAATTTCTGTGAACAAAGTTCTAAATATTGCAGAAATTGTTCGGAAAAATGTTTTAAAGAAATAAATAAGATTATTCCAGACAAATATCAATTATCATAATCACATAAACACTTTAATTTATTTCTGCACACATAGTATACAACCTCTTAGTGTATTGCTTAATGATTTTATATTTGAATAATCTGTGAAATACAACTAAATAATAGTTTGAAAGCAAAAGTGAGTCAATTATAGAAATTCATTATAACAAAATTTTTTAATCAAATTATTTTATATAGTTATTCAGCTTTCGATCATTGATAGTCAAATACAATATCATTAAACTAATGCACTAAAAGATAGTCATAGGCTGTGCAGAAATAAATTGTAACGAGTTTATATATTGTCGGGTGTATATTAATTTAATAGTACAATCTGTTTACAGGAAAATGTTTCTTGAAAATTTACAAAATAAAACCCTGGATTTTACCGCTTATGTTTGCAGTGCACCCTAGGATTTTGTCTAATTACATCTTTTTCAATTGAAAATAAACGATTTTTGAATATAACTTATCGATTTGTTTAAATAATAGTTTTTTTTGTTTTTAATAAATTTATTTAACCAGATTCATTTAAGAACAGATAATATAATTAAACGACTTTTTTCTGACTAACAAAACAAAATTTTACGAAATCAAAATAATATCATTTTGACAAATTTATTTCTTGAATAAATTTTTATATTAAAATATCAATTTAAAACTGTTACAGTACCTAATTTGTGTAGTGCAGTAAAGTTTAGTCATAGGAGAACTTATATTTCTGTTAATATTAATTATAATCTTTTTATTTTTGTTTTTATTTGTTTGTTTTAATATTATTTACTTTAAAATTTAGCTTAAGATCAGAGTTAATAGAGAAAAGTGAAAATAATTCGGTTAAAGTAAATGTAAAGTTCTGACGATAATAGAGATCAAAATCAAAGTTATTAAATGTCGAATATTTATAAGAGCATCACCAATTTCATCAGGTTGTTTTGTCGACTTAGTCCTTCCCTTAGGCAATATTATTTATATCAAAAGATTTTGTTGTTAATATCAAATAAATTCATTTGATATGAAATAAAACGAAATAAAATCCTTGTTATTTACACTCGTCGTGCACTCCGCTAAAGCTGATTGTCAGTGCAGACGAGCAATTAACACATTTACAAATTAAATTAATAAAATCAAATGAGTTAGATATGAATGAGCACAGAGTGGCCGGTCAGGGAGGCGAACACACAACCCATTCTCCACTGAGAAGTGTGCTAACCACTAGACCAGCGCACTCTGATTATTATTATTATTCATATAGATTATTATTTCTGTCCTAAGCTCTTCTATAGACGCTTTTAGTTCAAGGATATTGGACAGGTAACAAAATAAAATTCAAATACAGAAATTGTTATTCTCTAACTTGTCCAACATTGAATAAATAAATATCAGGACAAAATAACAACTTTTAGAGAATACATGCTCATTAATTTTGACTGAGAAACACTTTCTTCCAAATCACGCAATGATTCCCTTTTAAATGTTTGAAATATGCTATTAATTGAAAACACTTAACAGAATAAGTACACTAAAGCAAACCCATTACACGAAAGTTAATTTAACGTCTGTCTACTTCTGAAGTATCGAAGTTCTTGTTATTTGGAATTTCCCTGAATTTTGAAATGAATTATTTTGTTTGAGTCTAACCTTTTCTTGAATGTCTAGAAATATTTAAATTTTCTATCATTTAAAATAAATCAAATTTGATACTCAAATGCAAGAAATGATTAAAAATCATTTAATAATTACGAAATTTATATTATAATTATCTTTTGTTAATTTTAAAAAAATAATACTTTTTATGTTTTACTCAATTGGTTTCAAATAATATATTTAATAATTTATTAATTTATAATTGGGACCAATTTTGAAGCGAACTTTTAGAATACTAAACTTAATCTTGTTTGTAATTTATTTCATATCGATTTACATAATAAGTCTTTTATTTTTGTTTAATAATCCAAAGCACAAATATTCTAACACATCGACAGAAATAAAAAACTTGTTGTGAATTGTTTTAATCAAGTCTTGGAAAATATCTATAATTTTTTTTAATTAAAAACTTTTGAAAAACTCACGTTTTCCAAGAACACCAACAATTGCTTGATAACAAACTTGTTATAGTTTTGGATAATTTTTTACCCATGTTTTGGAAGAATTTGGATTGAAAGTTGTTTTATCCAAATTTACATTGATAGAATGGTTCGTTTTTGGAATATTCTGTAAAATTCCGTCTAAATTAGAAAAATAAACTAATTTTTCAAAATCTTGCTTTTGGTCAAATTCTGCTGAATTCTTACAAAATTCATAATATTTTGTTTAAATTTGTAAAATTCTGTTAAAATTTTACAGAATTAGTCGAAATTCTGTAAAATTACATCATTTTTAAATAAATTCTTAAAGAATTTAACGATTGAGAAATACCCTCCCCTGGATCCATGGTCAAAATTTGGATAAATTTGTGAGGTAACAGCCTGGAATACCCCCAGATATTTTACCTTTTCCCATCCCTGACTAATAACGTAGTAACAGAAATAGCCAAAATGCATCTTTTCAAAAACGGAGTCTAAAACGCAATAAAACCAGTGAAAAATTTCTAAAAATAAGTGTATTTTTTAGTTTTTTTAAAAATGAAAAACTCATTGAAAACTGTGAAATAGTGCTGAAATGAGTTTATTTATCGCTTTGTTTATACTAAACTTAGTGAGAAAACGGAATATTACTACTTTGGAATGAATTTGACAAAATATTTCCTAAATTTTGTTAAAGGGGCACCTGGCAGAGAGCCTGTAGGTACATCCGGCCAAAATGCCAGGAGGGTATTCCGGGCTGAACCCCCACAGGACATCTATGACTTTCAGACAATTCCAAGTCTTGGATATGTAATCATGCGTTTATACATAATTAAAAGCTATATTTTCTATAATCATTTTTAATTAATTATATTAATAAATATTTACATTGAATTATATTTTTATTGAATTAAGATCTTTTGAACTAATGTCGCTTTTAATTGAAAACTAAAATTTAATTACCAGAAAAATAAATTTAATTAAATGTTTATTGCGATAAATAGTAATTAAGGAATATTTTTTTGTTTTCTTTATTTATTGTTTAGAAGTAAAGCAAATTGACTCTCAGAAAAATATAATTATTTTATTAAAAAGTAAAATCATCATTAATTAAATATTGGTAATAAACCTGTCCTCCCACTAATGCAAAGGGGGTGGAGTATAGATGGAAAACTAGATACCTAACGGAAAAGTCAATTGTAGAAAGTGGTGGAATACTAGCAATTTGAGATATTTCGTGTTATTTTCGCTAAAAAAATCTTATTATTATTCAATAATTAGCTAAATCTTATGGAGAATGGCAAAATTCTTGGTAATCTTTGTAGATAATAGTCAAAATCTAATGATTTCTCATGAAAAATAGTAAACTCTTCTGAATTCTTGCTAAATTTGTTGAAATCTGTTAAATTCAGTTAAGACTCTGTGATTTCTCAATAATCGCTCCTGTACCCATCAAACTCTTGTCGAAAAGATACTCTCTCCAGACATTGTAGACCTGCATATGGTTTGCATTAGTTGTGTGATTAGTCTAATTGGTCGCACAAATCTTCTAGAAAACCCCTTCCATATAAAATAACAGAACTTGCTATTAATTATATTATTTATCAAAATTATGGCATAAAATTTACAAAAGAGAGATATAAAATCTTCGTAAATGTCGAAAAAACTAAATGGATCTTAAGGATATGCTTTATGACACCCAGGGGAATAAATTCACCCGCTTTTATCATGTCTGTATCTTTCCTATAGCCATCATAAGCAGAGCACAAAATTATAAAAATTTAACTCATAGCATCACACAATTATTCTCAATGAAATAAATTTAGGGGACAAAAAGGGGCAGATATTTAAAAAGAATTTTATTAATTAATATAAAAAACCATTTTAAAAATATTTCGGAATTAAAAAAAATATTTCAGATTTACAAAAAATTATTAGACAATATTTTCACAAATATTTAATTCAATTCTTAAACAAATGACTGAATAAATGAAAACAAAATAATAAATTAAAACTCAATTAAATCTATTTTGAAAACTGGTTTCAGAAACTGGTTTAATCCCTAACACCTGATTTGTATTGAAAGCATTTTTCAGTAAATTTCCACTTAAATTTTATTAATCTAATTATTCCTATAGAACATATGGATCATATTTGACAATAAAATGTTTGGACAATTTGTCCACATGAATGTCTTCTGGAGCTAATATTTTTATAATTTTGCGCT
>JAQFXN010001681.1:0-14539 GCA_034693365.1 Liacarus xylariae
TTTAAATTCTGACATTTTATTGTAATCAGCATTATATTAGTGATAGAAAGGTTAATAATTCATGACGTAATTGATACTTTCTTTTAAGTACCCTTATTGTAGGTCAATATGGATTTTAGAATTATTACATTAGACTAGATTATAATTCAATATTAACTGGTAATTATAACTCTGTGCGGACTAGTCTAATGTGATAATTCTAAAATCCATATGTTTAATTCAAAAATACTATGTGCCTATGATTTGATTCACTAAAAATGAGAAATTGCAATCATTTGATGCTTAAAATAAAAATGTTTTCCCTTAAAAGTATATACTTTTGTAAAAATAGATTTTGAATTTTCTCGGAAACTTTCTCTATGACTACACTAACAGATACGACTAAACTTTGAGCAAAGAATGCGAAAAAAACCTTAAAAATTGGAGAAAAACCAAAATACCCCCTAGCTTATTGAACCTGACACATCCCTGGTATCAATTACAGCTAATCTCATTTATAATAAACCCTTGGTTCCAGAAAATCGGTTCAACATATTTGGGATTCACTTTAAACAAACATTAAATTGAATTTATAAAACTCTTAAGACTCAGTGATAGTTTATGAAAATATAAATGTTGCACTGCATCATAAAAGTAGACTGGACACTTATAAATGGATTTCTTCAATAAAATTTTACTATAAATTGTACTCGTATAAAGAGCTAATTTTGAGTACAGTTCCTATTAAAAAAATTATAGAAGAAATCTATCTTATAAGTGCCAAGTCTACTTTGGTGCTACAGTGCAACAAATAGAATTTTTTTAACTTTAAACTCAATTACTTTCAGTCCAGAATTGGAATCATTCTTCAGAAGTTATAAAAATTATAAATAAATTAAAGGTTTATAAAATTATTTTAAACTAATTGATTAAAACATTACTAAAGTTTATTTTGTTCCTCACAATGAGAAGGTCCCACTGCTGGTTAAAAGTAACTGATGTTTTCATTTTGAGCCATAAGTGACACCAAGAGTTGTAATTGGGCAAATTCCTAGGGTGCGCTCACGAACCTATGCGCTTTCTGAGAGTGTGGCCGGGTGGACTAATGGCCATATCGGCTTTAATAGGCACTAGGGTAGTGAGTTCGAACCCTGCCTCGAGCTATCACCACGAGTCTCGCTGTAGGGGGGGGGGGTGCAGGTGTGTTCTCTTAAATTTGTGACACTATCCTCGCTGTCATACCTCTGAGTGAAGCAGTGATCCCTGATTGTGCAGGGAGAATGTCCTCCTGAAAAGGACCTATGCGCTAAATTCGAGCGTTTTATTTTGTATTTGTTTTATTTCATAACTTAACAAGTTGTATAATTTCCATAATTTAATTAAACCTACTATTTATATATTGTGGAAAAGTCTATAACGCGACTAATCGATTGACATATGAAAACATCATGACTATTCCCGTCGGTATCACCTCACAACTGGCCACTTACCGCAGAAGAATAATTTAGACGTAATCTCAAAATTTAATCATAAATATTGAATAATTTTTGGTTAGAATTTTATTAAAGAATAAGTTTATGTGAATCCAATTGATGGTTTTTAAGATATTGAAAGGACTTAGAATATTTTATAGAAATTCTATGAAACCCAATGCGATATAAGAGAAGATTTCCTGAACTTTTACAGATGAAAATAATAAATATTTTAATTGTTCAATTTTATGCAGTAATAAAACATTAAAATATTTGAAGTGTCAGACCATCAAACAAAACATATGGTATTTTACATTGAATTTTCGTATTTTATAAAAAAGCGTTAATGGAATTAAATTACATAATGAATTATGGCATTGTGTAATATTCTAAAAATGCAGAAAAAGAATTTTAATTGTTTTATAACATAATTAGAGTATATCGGATTTGGGCAATGCCCGGAAAAACCTATTTTGCCCGCCGAATTTCAAAAAATGTTTCAGGGTAGATGTTAAATTTACCCGATTTTGCCTGGAAAATTGATTAATAGTGGTTTAGATAATGCAATTATTATGCATTTTAATCATTGCTCTTATTATTATAAAATGCATACCCATTGTGAATAGTTATTATTACTTGAAAAAATAATTAAACTACCAGTGCATACAGGGTATATAAGCTATTATTCTTTGTTTTGATATATTCTATAATTTAATTCAAACTGCAAATAGAAATCAGTTTAATAGGGATGTGCAATGTGGGGAGCCAATATACCCTGTTCCCGAAAAATTACCAAAATTCCACATTTTTAATTTTCTTTGTAGCAATTTTAAGTAAAATGCGCCGAAGACGTAATTTTTGCAATTTTCTGTGAAATTCTATTTAAATTCTTAGATAAATAACAGAATTTTGTCACATTCTATCAATATTTAGTCAAGTTTTGTTAAATTCTTACAAAATACATCATATTTTACCTGAATTCTATCAAATTCTGTGAAAATCTTGCAAATTTAATTAAAATTCTGTTAACTTCTAAAATTCTGTTAAAATTACGTAATTTTAAATTAAATTCTGTAAGAATTTGACGATTAAAAAATACACCTGCCCGGAAATACCCGCCTAATTTACTTTATATACTCAAATTTTTCGGTCTGCCCTGAACTGCCCGCCAATTTTTAAAATTTCATCTGCCAGAATCCGAAATACACTAAACAAAATTTATTAAAATAATATAAATTCAATAACCCCTCGATTTTTATAAATATTAGAAATCAAATTCTAATTAAATTATGATTTAATAGTAATTAATCTAATGTTCAGAGATTGAAATAAAGTGATAAATTGATTAAATATAAAAATTTTCACTATTTATTAGCTAAAGATGTGGACATTTATGTATTGTATTAATAAAATTGTTTTTATTTTGGTAACAATTGATTTTATGAATTGTCAAGATTATTACCCAATTGGCCAGGATATATTTAGAACATCGGTATATAATAATGAATATAAGATTTTTTTAGTCAATAAAATTAAATCATAATTTGTTATTAAATTCAATTCTTTTTTTTAAATTTTTTTAAAAATTTTAATTTAAAATATTTTGAATTTTTATTTCTAAATCAAAGCCAGAATTCATGGAATCGCGTGGTTTCCGCTCACAAACGCATACAGTGACCACAGATGACGGATATATTCTGACAATATTCAGAGTCGTTAACCCCTATAAGAAAATAGATAATCACACAAATCCTGTACTCCTATGGCACGGAATTTTGGGCAATTCTGACGCTTGGCTTATATCCAGACCTGGAATTCTCACTAGTAATGGTGTCTACAGTGAAGATAATAATAGTGTTATTAATAATTGTGCCGATAATTTGACCTCAACCCTGGCCTTTACATTGGCCTCTTGTGGTTGGGATGTTTGGTTAGCCAACACCAGAGGCAATCAATATTCTAATAAACACAAGAATTTAATTTTTGAGGAATTTAGTGAGAATTTATAGAATATATTATTTAATAATTAATTTATATTTTATTGATTGTTTTGTCAAAATTGTTTTTCATAATTAACTTATTTCTTACCCAATATATAGATCCAGAATATTCTGATACTACACTCACAGAATTAGCTATTTATGACATTCCGGCAGTCGTTGAATATATTCTGAACACAACAAACAAAGGTTTTAACTCCAAAACAATTCAGTGGTGTTGAGTGAGATTGTAATTATTACCAAGTATTGAGTAACAAAGATGCTCAGAGTAGAAATGTCAAGTGGTTAGGTATTTGGCCAGAGCCATTGAAGGTGTAGGAAATGTATTACAATATCTCCTTATTGAATTTTTTGGCCAGGGAGGTCCCTGAAGGAGTAGGGACAGTAACACAGAACTTAATCGAATTCGACACTTTCAACAGAACTAAGCCATTCCTTACAGTATAGGAGTGATTGATTTACGTTTTCATGTCATCCATAAAGCGTTTTGTAACCATTCGGGTTTATTTCCAGAAAGTTTGAGATAAAGTACAATCTGTTTGTTTAGTTGTGAATATACCTTGTAGTTGTAAATTTCCTCATTTGGCTCACTTGCAAGACTCTATTGTATTAATTGTTTATATCAGGGGTAGCCTAGGTCGGACGAGTCAGATTGGGTATAGAGGAGGGTATTTTGAGAAAATTTTGCCAAAATGTCAGGGGGGTAAAAATTTTTCCAAATTATGATAAATGCACAGATTAAGGTAACAAAAAAAAATTTGACAGCGGAGCAAAAAGTCAGGGGGAAGCAAAATCTTAAACTCAGGGGGAGTATTTAGGCTATAACCTCACTTTGGCTACTCCTGAGGTAAACCTTGGCTCTATACTAAGGCTATACCCTCATTGTTTTAAAACCTTAATTATGGACCCTTTCTTATTTTAGTAATTTTGATCCAATACAAAATATCGAAATCGTATGGAAAACAGTTATTAGGTTTTGTTAGTGAACGTACTGTTTAACACTCATTCACGTATACACCAGGGGTAACCAGTGTGGGCTGAGAGAGGAGTTCCAGAATATGACAAATGCACTGGAGGAGTAAGGTAAAAACAAAAATGTTTTGCCTGTGGCAAAGTCATAGGGAGCGAATTTTAGACAGGAGGGTATTTAAGATATGTACCACATTGGCCACTCCTGGTATACACTATTAAAACTTTTTAACAATTATTCTTATGTTTTTGAGTAATCTTTTCAAAATATAAGAGTTAATCATTGGATGCTTCTTTTCTAAATAAGGTTTCCAAGAATTGACCCCCTTAGGCATGTGTGGACCAGTGGCAGTACAGGAACAACACCATTAGTCTTTAAAATATTAAGATCGAATTGAAACCCGTTATTAGTCTTGTTAGTAGGGATGATGAAGGGGGTCTAGCCTGGAATGTTGGCCCCTTAGCAAAATTCTGAGTTAACATTACGCCTATGGACTTACCCCTTAACTTTGAGAAAAAGTGGTAGAAACGCCTAAAAATGTGAGAAAAGCCAAAATAACCCCCTGACGTTTTGGACCTTCCACATCCCTGCTTATTAATGAAAGTATCAATGTAATCTATACACCACTGAAACATTTGACTAATTATTTTAATTTGTTTGATTAATAAGAAAAAAAATCAAAAATATAGGTGCATTTTAATAACTTGAATAATTTACAGACTCTCTCACATATATCGGCCATTCATTGGGAACGACAACTCTATTTATCTTACTTTCTTTGAGACCAGAATTTGAGAAATACATAAAATCTTTTATAGCCTTAGCGCCCATAACTTTTATAGGAGACGTCAGGTCCAGTTTCCGTTATTTGGCTCCATTAGAATACATACTCAGGTAATTGTGATAATATCAGTAAGATTTCTATTAATTATGTTATTTAATATTGCTTTAAACATTTGTTCAGACCTTTAAGATTTAAATTTGGTCTATCTCCATTTCTGGCCGAATTTCTGGGTGCAATAATTTGTAGCAATAAATTGATTGAACCCATGTGTATGGGAATAACTGATGGGGTCTATGGTAGCGATCCTTACAATTCAGACAGAGTAAGTGATATTTAAAGTAAAATTATATCGAATTTTAATGCTATCCTGAATCAGGATTCCTGATCATCCATAGAAACCAGAATGTTTAAAATCTTTCCTTTCAGTAAAATATTTAAAAACACGTTGAATTTATGTTATTAATATATTTTTTATGACAGTGGAATGGGTAGATTTCAAAGTATATTGTATTTTTACTAGTTTTCCATTTGACATGTGGTTATCTGAGTGATTGTGACTTTTTGGATACTCACGATAAATAATTGATTCAGTGATTTGCATAAGGGGTTATCACTTTCTTCGCAGACGTATATAAAGTTCCTAAAATTTGGCCTCAAAATCATTGCAAATATATGAACTTTTGGGCCTTTTTCATATTGAACATCAAACTCCTTATGCATCTCCACAAATCAACAATTATCAATATACAGTAGTCTATGCCTTCGTTTCCCATTTTGTGGCTGTCAGCCAATTTATATAGACTTTTTAATGTCCAATAGATAGCCAGTCAGTTATCAGGTTTATTACTAACACAAATAGTGTGATAATCAATGTCGAGTTGATATTGATTAGTAGTGAAATACTAATAGAATTTGAATGAAATGTAAATTGAGTTTAGTTTTTAGACAAATAAAATTATTTCCTATTAAAACAGTAATAATCTTTTTGAACAATCAAAAAATTTCTTAATAATTTAATCTCTTAATCCAATAAATTACAATACTATTAATTTAATCCCCAAATAATTTTGACCATCCTAGCACTAGAATGTTATGTTCGGATATATCGAAATCAGATTTTATATCCAGACTTATATATCGAATTGGTTTATCATTTAAATAACTAATCACATGAGTCATCAGACATTTTATACTTGGAGTTGAAGGGATACTAATTTATTTTCGTTAAAGTTTTCTCTGTTGATTCTGAGCAAAGATAATCTCTAAAGTCTACAAAGAATGTGGAACTTATGTAAAAATAGATGATACAAAGTAATAGAATGCAATTAGCGATCTAGATTCACGATTCTAGATGGGTCGAAAATCGAAAAATAAATTATATTTAAACCTTCAAGCTTGCAGAGAACCTAATCTAAATAAGGACTGAAAATAGAAAAATACAACAATATTTCTTCAAATATTTCTTTAATATTCTTAAATATTTTAGCAAAGGAATATGTTTACAGTACTTTTCTAAATGCAATCTTTTCTTCTAATACAGTAAAGCGAAATGCCAAAATAATCATACAGTATGTTATTTTGCAATTGTATAGCCGACACACTTTCATAGAGTGGAATCTTTAGATTGCTTTATGAAAATAGTGATCGCAATAGTTTATTAATTCTATGTGTTATGTCATATGATTATTGCATGTCTAATAGCAGGGTTAGGGAGTGCATTGGTGATTGGGAATACTCTGAGGGACCGTTTGTGCCAAATTTAAATAAAATAAGAGCGGAATGTTCTGAATGATCAAACGACGAGAAACATCAAAACTTATTCACAAAATGTATGATCGCTTCGTTGAAAATCCATAATTTCTGATCAAACAAATCCAGCCCTCATTACTGGCCTAATAGAGATTGTCGTGAAATGTATATAGAATATAGAAACTCATTCCACATATTTATGTGTTAAATGAATTAAACAGAACTATAAATTGTGAGAATTAATAAAATTATATTTATTTTTTTGTGACAATTAGAGCGGAATAGTATTATATATTCCTTAGTCTATCAGTTTAAGGCAGATATTTAGACTCTGTATATTCAATGTTCAGTATAGATGAATAGATTTGTGATCAGAGATGCATTAATACCAGTCCAACACTTGTTATAGTACAGTCTTTACCCAATCGTTCAAATACTGTGAAAGTAATGTCTGAACTTTTAGCTCATAATAACCAAATGTAAAAAATGTTTTCACTTCTAACGAAAACTTTTAAGAGCTTACGACCAAAAAAACTATTCTCTTGAGCACTGGGAATAAAAATATGAGATAAAGTATCTCGAGATTCCTTAAGAGATGAAAACGTAACGCAAGAAATGATGAGAAAGAGAGAAAAATAAGAGTAGAGAACAACAAGAGTAAGGATATGAATGAAGACTTGACTGAAGCTATAAAGAGTGACTGAAAATAATGAACAAAAATGCCTTTTTCTACAATGAGTTCATATTAAAGTGCATATACCGGTGCCCCCAACTAAGTGATGCCATTGCTTTAGCACTAGTAGATGATAATGGAACGGATGAATGACTGGAACTACTGGAAGACAGAGCCATTGGGCGCTCACTTGTTTTGTGCTGTATATAAGACTAGAAACGCCTGATCGCCGCTAAAGTGCTTAACAAATATTATTGCTCTCCAATCAAATTGATATAAGAGTTAATCTGTTTATAAAAGAGATTTCAAAATAATTGAATTCAATTATTTTTATAAACTTTCTTTTCTGTTCCGAAACAAATTAAAGTATTTATTGCAAAAAGCAACAAAAAAACGTTGGTGCCTCCCAAAAATTCTAAAATTGATAATGACATGACATGATAATGTTTATCATAGACATTTTAGGTTGGGTTAGACTAGATTAGATCAGGTTAGGCAAGGTTAGGTTAAGTTGGGTTCAAATCAAAAATAAAACATTGTTCAATTTATATAAATCTTAAATCATTTATTCGCAATTTATTCATGAATTTTATAAATTAGGAATTTTTGGAATTATATTTTTAGAATTCATGGCAAGCGTAGCCAAGGAGGGTATAACCTAAAATATCCCCCCATTGATGTTTTGCGCCGCAGGCATAATTTTTTTAACCTTACCCTGTGCATTTTTCATATTTTGAAAATTTCATACCACCTGAATTTTTGAGAAATTTTCTCAAATACTTTCATCTTTGCCCTACTGACTCGGCCGACCTTGGCTATCCTTGATTTATGGGAATCAGAAATATTAGGATTAAGAATAATGGGATTATAAATATAGGGATTAGGATTGTTGGGGGGAATCCGAAAAATTCAGTTATTTATTATAAATTTGGAATTTTTTTCATTTAATAAATTTCTGCAAATTTCTATAAAATAAGCAAGATTAACTTCTTTTCAATTCATTGCATTTAAGTTATGCCTCTTTGAATTTCTCTAAATCTAAACTGACTTTAATGTCGACAAAACAATAAATAATACTTTTATCAATAGTTAACATTTGGCAACATTTCACTTAAAATTTATGCTCTTTTGTTCAAAATTCTTCAGTTTTATATATTATATAAATTATATTAATAGAGCTTTAATTTAGTCGACAGAGCTATGAAATGTAATGTTCGGAATCATACATACATTAAGCGTTTTAAAAGCCTCTGTTTTGTGATGAAAAATAAGTGAAGGATTATATTCTGTTACAGCAGTGAAGAGAATTTTATGTATTATACAGTAATGTATTGTGCATTAGATATAATGAAGTCAATGGCTGATTATCATCCCTTAAATTAATGAATATTTATGTATTTCATAAGTGATTGCATAGAGAATATGCTAAAAATTATAACTCTATAATAATAAATAGATTCGAGGCATTGACAGTCGTCTTAGATCTGGAGGAACAGTGGCTCTGAGCTGAATATAAAGCTGAGGAACTCTGTTGAGTAAACACATCGGTATTTATTTTTATTTTGATAAGTATTTCTCATATCAAACAAATAAAGAGTTTTCTAATAAAGTTATGCTTCACATCCAAGTAATATCACATATATTTGAAAACTCAGATTCATTTTCATAATATTTAATATAATAAAACGATTTTTGCACAACTCTTAATATAATACAGACTATACTCGATATTAGAACCGGTTATAACTAAATCAACGATATTATTGATCAACAATTGATTTTGTTGTGTTTCTTCAATCAAAAGTTTGTAGTTGTGTTGAGGTCTTAGGTTTTCCTATTGATTGATTGTCGTATATCTGAATATTAATCTCTTGTCACGACATGAGTCTTCAGTACAAAAACAAAACACATATTCTGTATAGCATTTGAATAACAACACTAAATGTAAAAATAAAGTAAAAACTTCTTCTTCGCTGAAATAATGAAATCCAATATTTTGCTGAAAAAATATACTGAATAATGTAAATAGTACAAGCTTATATTAAAGAAAATATTCTTCGAAATAAATATTTAAGATACTCTTATTGAATTTAAATAAACTTCTTCATATTTCATCATTAGTTGAAAAATTAAATAAAAAACTTTGTTTTATTTTGATAACAACTTTGAGGCAATTAAGACAAACCAAAATTATTTTCTATTAATATTAGATACGATTAAATTGCAATTTAATTAATATCTAATGAATACAATTACACTTAAATTACTTTTACTGTTATAACAAATGATTTATTTGTTAGACATAAAAAAAATATATAAAAATATTTTATTATTCAATTTGATTTTATGGTCTGTATAAGTGTATCCCTTGAGTTATGCCGGCATAGCTGGTATACCAATAATTAATTCTCCACTATACCATACTACTATAATATATCAGGATAAAATTAAATATAAAAAATTATTTTATTCATTAGTCAGCAAATAATTCAAAATAATTAGAAAAAATATTCTTTTTATTTTTTGATTAATTCTTTTATAATTGTTTCAAATAATTTATTTGCATTGTATTAAATAAACATTTTGTTATTTTTCAAAAAAATTAAATTTTGAAAAAATTTGCAAATATGAACTTTATATGATGAAGTGTAATTTTCAATTGGCTAACTAATTTCCTTGTAGAATTTCCAAATTAGCTCAAGTTATTAATGTTATGCAAATCAATTAGAAGGAGCATTATGATTTGATAAAATGGTGAATTAAAAATCAACATAACAAAATTAAATATTCACCAGATAAAGATAAAACTACTAATTTGATCAGGTTAAGAAATTATGTTTTTTACATTTGATATAATTTGATTCATTTTTTATTTAAAATTTCATTGCATGTATAAAATTCAGCTAAACTAAAATAATCAATAAAGACTTTATTGATTTTTAAGGAAAATTATGTAATATTAAATCAGTTTTACACAAAAGAATATTTAGAACATAAATGTTTATTAACTACTTTTTTAAGTCTTAATAGTTGTAAACTTTTCTATCTTGAATAGTCATATGTTATTATTAACTCTTGATAATTAAAAAGGTGCCTGGTGGAATATCTTATATCTCAAGACATATCATATATCATGAAAAAAATTAAGAATTCAATTATCACTTCAGTTAGGATTTGTAGCCTAAATGTTAATTTAATATTTAATAAAAATTAAATAAATATTTATCAGAAATTTCTGTTTGAGTGTATTATTATGTTTGAAAAATAACTGGAAATTAATAATAAACTCGTGAACGTATGAGTTGCACATTATGTAAATGTAATACAAGTGCCGATATATCATGTGTTCATAATACTGTATAAGCATTTCTAATAAATTATAGCAAAGAATCCCTTTATAGATATAGACATTTAGTGCGCTTGCCTTTACATTCAGACCAGTAATCGATTCGATTTCGGAATTTATGCCAAAAAATCTAAAACTCCATCAAAGACTTAGTTCTGTATAATATTTGGTTTAAGCTTATGTTTTAAAGTAAAGAATGAAAAATAATAATTGATTCAAAGTTTGCATTTAACAAACTATTATTTTCATTAATTTAGTTTAAATTTGTTTGAATGCTTTGAAGAAATTGTTTCCGATAACTTTCCAAACTATCTATATCTGTCAAAGTAGTTGGTATTGCATCCAACGTTCCATCCATTTGAGCAGTTCTATCCGCACCCGTATATCTTTGAAGCAGTTACTGTAGTATAGCTTAGTGAAGAACATTTCAAATTGTTGCAGATTTGCCTCTACAATGTGTTTCTTAGAGTAATTCTTGAATGGTTTGAAATTGGCTAATTAATTAAACTATGCATGCTAGCAATTAATAAAATCAAAATTTTCATCTGCTCATATGTTATTTAGACCCCGCATTAATTGGTATCAAGCTGACAAAAAGGCCGAATTTTATGGTATCAAGCACATTCAGAATTTGAATTTTAAGAAATACATTGTATAGTTATTTGTGCCAAAACTATTTAATCATAACAAAAGTTTATTTGAGAAAATGACATGAATTTCCTAGAGATCTTGTTGTGAAAGATCGCAATAAAATCTTTTCCGATAAATAACTTTACTTTTTTTTGTAAATATTTCTAAAAAATAAAATAAAACCGTCAAACAGAAAAATATTATATAACGATATGAAAAAGTTGGGCAATAAATAAAGTTAGGATTTAATTTTAAAATGTTTAATATACTGTTAAATAAATTTTTATTTTAAAATTACATAATAAGTCAAATCAATAATATTTAGCCTATCGATTGACTACCTCTAGGGATGACTAGACGTGTCAAAAGTGGAGCTATTTTAACCATTTTTTCTAGAAAGGAGGTTTTACACTCTCATTGATCATAACACCCACACCATTGAGTACTAGAAATATTCTAATTTAAGAACCGTTTTTCATTCAAATGATGAGCTTTGATTTGGAAATTCATGTGTGAAATGAATTTTATGTTAATTTTGTTTTTTTAAGAGAAACAGGAAAAACAATAAAAAAAATTCAGAAATTACTGCATTTAATCATCGATTTGTTAAATGAATCTACATTTTACTTTCTAAAAGATAGTCAAATATTAAAATCTAATTTTATTTTCTTAATATTTTCACTGTAACGTACATTAAATTAAATAAATCTCTAATATCTACTCAACATAAAAATCAAATCAAATAAATTAAATATAAGGCAAATATTTTGAATTCACTTTTAATATAATTAAAAGTGTAATAAAAGTTAGCAAAAGTCAGAACAAAGTGGAAATGCATATAATAATTGGAATTTACATTAGAAATTAAATACAGTAATTGAAACGAATTTGTTTAAAAAAAGTTTAAATATTTTTAAGGAATTAATTAATGAAAGCTTTTGTATTTCCGATAAATGAATAATATTCAGTGAATATACAGTTTATAATAAAATCATGAAAGTTTTTGTCAGATGAGGCTATCATTTTGTGAATTTCTGTTTTAGTTTTTATGGCTTATTATAGGTACACAATTCTATTACATGATAGATTTGAAATTCAAATTTTGAACAATTAAAGACATTTTTAAATAATTCTAAATAAATTTTGTTAATTTGCCTAAAAATAATCTTTGGCAGGTTAATGTAAAATAAATTTTGGATTGTACACTGACAAAATAATTATATTCTAAAATGGTACTTTTTAATAAGTAGTTGTGAAAAAATGCCATATTAAAAAACAAAATATCTTTTCATAAAATTAATCTATTTTATTGATTTCATGTTTTATATAAATTTCAATTTGAGATAAACAACTTTCTTCTTTAGAGAATTGGAAAAATGGACAAAAGAAGGGAATATTGAGTTCAGTAACAAATAATTTCGTTGAATGTTTGAAGAATTAAATGAATCTCAAACATGTCTCGAAATAACTCTTAAGATTATTTCAAGATATCATTTGATACTTTTGAAAATATTTTGATATTTTCTATAAAATAATTTATTTATTCTTTCGATAGTATTTATAGACATTTGAGAAAATTAAATTTTTTGTGTAACTTATAATCTGAAATTTCGTTTTTCGCATATTTCTCAATAAACTAGCTTAATATTTAGAATGTGTTATAAAGAGATGACCATTAAAGAAAATAATATTTGGATTTTAGAATTATTACATTAGACAAGTTCGCACAGAGTTCTACATTAGCTACTATTGAATTTTAATAGTAACTCGTATAGAACTCTGTGCGATCTAGTCTATTGTGATAATTCGAAAATCCATTTGTGGAACTTAACACGGAATCAAATGTATAGACATATACTGCAACCCATATAATAGCTTAAAATCAAAAATATTTCTTATTAGCTTTGATTACAGTCAATTGGCCGAGAGAAGGCCCATTATTTTAGGCCCAATACCCCCATTATTTTTCCCCCTATAATATCATATGTCAACTGTATTAGAAACAAGTTCTTAAACAAATTTTGTTTCTTTACCTAACTATTTTCATGTTTATTTTAAATTAAACAAACTAAATAAATTATTTATATTGTAATCGAGACTTAATTTGTGATTGTAATCGAAAATGTGATTCAATACATAAATTAAATTTTAATTATTAATAAATAAACAAACAATAGTTAATAAAGAAACAAAATTGTTTACGAACTGTTTATAATACAGTTGTCATGTGATACTTATGAGGGAAAAATATGGGGGTTTAGGTCTTCTCTCACCCAATTGGCTATATAAATTGTACTCGTATAAAGAGCTAATTTTGAGTACAGTTTCAATTAAAAAATTATACAGTGCAGGATCATTTTCAATTGGACGGAGCAAAAGTTTATTTTTACTCATTAGTTTTTATTTGAGTTTTCATATTAAATTGATCTTTAATCGAAAAATTGACATTAATATCAAATCAAAATAAAAATTCGATACAATGTCTTTCTACGAATATGTGATTATATTTCATTCAATAGGCTATCGGTCACCGCTTAGTCAAATAAAAACTCAAAGATAATGAGTGAAATTAAACCGTTCAATTTAAAATGATCCTCCACTGTAGGAGAAACCTATCTTACTTTGGTGCTGTAGCTTAACATATATTTAAAAATTAATGAAAGTTTCTTTAATATATCCAATCTCCCAACCAGATGATTTATCATTATTAAAATCAAATAAGGCTTTCAATTCAATATCAAGACTTTCGTTTCTGATGAACAAAAAAGGGGTATTATGATTAAGGGGACTTTTGGAATTTTTGAGTTTGATCAATCTCATTTTATAGAGGTTATAAAATGACACAATATTTCACTTGAAACTATATTTTTATCTCTTATGGTTTTCGAGATATGAATTTTTTTTAAATGTCATTTACTGGTAAAATTGGCCAAAAG
>JAQFXN010001682.1:0-14538 GCA_034693365.1 Liacarus xylariae
ATTTGTCATTTAAAAATGCTAACTTTAACCTCCATCTCCCTTAAAATAATAAAAAATTTTATTTTTAATTCCGAAATTCCAGTGTTTTTCTTCCGATTTTACGAACGAAATTTACCACTTTTTATTCCTAAATTGTCTAGTCTTAGCTCATGTGCTTTACTGTAAACCAATGCTTTGGTAGAGAATGCGCTTAAACCGGTTCTAATATATTTCAATGCACATTGTTAATGGTATATCCCAAAACTCGTTTATTTTATTGAATTTAGTAGAATTTAATAAAATATTACAGAACTTCAGCAGAATATTTAATATTCTGATTTAAAAGTGATTGACTGGAGAGAGAACTCGTCCTCTTTGGGAGATATATCAGAAAAATCATTTTATTATTGGTTTAAACATTACTTTCGATTCTCCCATTTAAGTAATATTTATTCATAATTATATTTGAAACAAATATTATTTCAATTAGCGAATTGAATGTTATTTCAATAAATCATCAATTTTTGTCAAAAGAAAATTAATTATAAATTTTAAAAATAGCAAAAAAAAGATCCGCAATATAATTGAAGATGCGATTAGTTATTTGTAAATTATCTTTAAGTTTTAATTCTTATTCTAAAGTAAATAAAAAAAATTTACTCAAAAAAAGTAGTTTAAGTAATTCTCTAATGATGTGGTGATTGAAAGCTAATGGAAATAATAAGTCAGAAGAGGAGGAATTATCTAAAATCTATTGTTTAGTATTTTGAAAGGAAAATGATCTGAAATTAAGTTGAAAAACATTAACCGACAGTTTGAAGCGATAGAGAGTAACAAACAATTTTGATCCAAAAGAATGGCTTTATATTTAGCTCTGAGTTATTTGCTATTAGTAAACAATTTAGCGAATAAGAAATGTGTCGCAAAAGAACAAGACTTGGGATCTAAAACTGAGATTTTAAGAGATCTTAAGATAAAAAACTTATTCAATAAAAAAGTTTATCCAGTATTTCTATTCTCTGTTCGCTATCAAAAAAGTTTATATTGTATTCAATAAATGTATTGTAAGGCAAACTGAGAATTGATTCCAAAGATTTAACAAAAGATATAACTTATGTGAGCTCTCAGTGCTCTCTCTTTACAATTGTTTTTAAGCCTCAAAAATAAGAGCGAGAAAGAGGACTCATTAAGTGACAGAATGTGAGACTCAGCGGAAAAAACTTTAGTTAATTCTATAAATAGATTGAAAAAAGTTCAGAATTTTTCTCTTTATTTATGGTTTCAATTATAGTGAACCGAAAATTTTTTTCTTATAAAATATTAATTAAAAACTTCCTTAAAATAACTATAAAATGATATGATTTACAAATTGAAAGTAAATATATTCAAAAAGTTATCGTCTGATTAGAAGTGAAACAATAAGACCAGCGATCAAAGTCCAGACGGATATGGAAAGTGTGGACGCAGTGCTACACCCTTTGGATTCGTATTCAAATCCGTCACAGTTTTTGTAAAATACATTCTCCTGTTCTGAAGAATAGATTTTCATATTAGCGAAAGTTCGGGCGGACTTTGTATCACATTTTCTTTTGGCTGAATCGGCCACACAGTCCCGCAGTGACCAAAAGCCACAACAGAACTCCTTCCGGTACTCATCTGAGGTCATGGGGTGGCCCTCATCGCGCACTAAAGTCACTCTTTGGGTGTACGTCTGTTTGCACTGTTCCACCTCTGTATGTACGGCCAGAACACAGCCTATTCCGCCAGAGTTCTTCAGATTGACGATTTGATCCAGTTCCAATTGGTCATTGGACACGACTTGATCTATAGATAATAAAATGGCGAACGATATAAAGTATTTATTATACAGTAACGACATTATGCACTTATTCCAGTTCAGTTCACAATATAGGGGTTTATATATAATGTTTGAAAAATTCTGGTCTAATGTATTCACGGATTTCCACCAATTTGTTGGACAAAATATAAAAACTCTTTGTGTTGAAATTGTGTTTCAGTAGTGAAGAGATTTGTTTTAAATCCAAGTTTTGCTTAAAGTGTACACAAATGATAAGATTGTCGCTGAGAGACGAGACGATGAAATATTTTATGATATATACTCTGATAACGGAATCACTTCTACACTACACCACAGAATATATTCGCGAACAACAATCGCTTAGACATTCATTGGATTGCATTCATTGAGATTTTATGCTTCGAAAAACTTTTTGCACTCGTTTTCACTGTAACCCCAATACGCCAGTGAAGTATTGCATATAAGTGTTGATTCCGACGCAGTGCCTAATGTTTATGCACTGAATGCCAACACAAGTACTGATTGTTTGGACTCTTTAAGCAGTGTTAGAGGCATTAAAAATCTTTAGGCGAGGAGTAAATGTTTGCGCCCTTTATATGTCGTAACTATTATGAGAAGTAAGTATCAAAGTTAGTGACTATTTTCATCTGATCTACACTTGTATTCTTCACGTCATATATAAAGTATAGCTTTTAAAACATAACAGGAAGTCGTCGACTCCACTCTACACAACAAACTCTGCTTTACATTGGATTTAAACAAAAATTTTATTACTTGTTATCCGAAAATTCATTTCTCTATTTTTTTGTTTTAGTGATTGGATAAAAGAGATTTGTTATTATTATTTACTCATTATATTGATGTTTGCATTAAATACCAAATATCTAAAAAGCATTGACTGAACACAACAAAAAATACAAATTCTCCTATTGTTTGCTCTTTTGATTCTGTTTTCCTCTATTTTCATCACTGCCATAAAGAATAGGCCACTCTTTAGTGGGATTGCCATTAATAGATGGCTTTTTATTTAGAGGCCACACAATGTTCTCTACTATAAGTAAAATATGAATTATTCAATGCAGTGATTGAATGAGTAAATGTTTTGTTTGAATGCAACGAATCTTAGATGAAAGGCAATTATTTCAGTCCCTATTTATTTATTTTCATAGATTCTCTCCACTTCTCAGATAAAGTGCTATTTAATGGAATTGTGTGATAGAACTGCGAGAGACCTCATTATTACATCACTTATCGGCAATAGAATTATTGCATTTAGCAGAACATGACATTCACTATATTTCTCCCTATTCTTCAGTTAACTTCTAACTCAAAGCAATGCGTTTTCATTCTCTCCTATTTTTTTTAATCATAAATTCATATTCTTCTGCAAAACTACTGTCAAATATTGAGCTTTTTGTCAGTTTTCTGACAACTTTAGGAGTAATAGTCAAACAAATCAACAAAAGAGACGGACTTATAGAGGGAATTGATGTCTTACTCCAAAAGACTTTACTTTATTTAGATTATATTTTTATTGGAAATTCAGTCGAATTCATAATTATTAATAAGAAGAAAAACAACTTTTGAAAATATATATGTTCTATAAGTGCTTTATAATTACCAATAATAAAGACTTTTGTCTAAAAATCTATAAATTCATATAATCAGCCGAAAAGCTAAACCAAAACCTATAAACTTATTTTCAACGCTTATTAGCTGAAAATTTTTACTCAAAGCTTTATTTCTAACTTTTGTCAGAATTTTTTTTTTTGTTGTCTAAAACAATATTTATTTTGGAGAATAAGTTAATCTGTATTTCAGACTTCAACAGAATTGTCACTCGATTTTAGAATTCAAACCACAAAAAAATTCTTATATTTTTCTATATTCTTATAACTGACACAAAAGCTAACATTGCTGTAGTGATCGGGGAATGAATTTTGATTATATAATATTCTAAAGACTGATTGAATGAAATTCAGATCAACTTTTTTTTTATTTGAATGAAAAATTAAATTCTTATATTCAAAAAATCTATTCAATTATGAAATAAAAAAATATATTCTAAATTCTTATACTCTATTACTCTATAGAACTTATTGTACAGAACAGAGTATGTGATCTATCACTGAATATAAACTTTTCTTCATAAAAATTTTGTTCAGTTTATTTATAAAAACACTATTTTTACTAAAGGATAACAACAAAAGCTAATATCTCCCGAGAAATGAAGAAAATGATTTGATTTGCTAAAAAAATTTAAATCAATCAATTGAAACGTAAAGTAAGTTTTTAAAAGACATTTTTTGTTACAGTTTATAAGTAAACGATTTGCTTATACGGTGTATAATATCAGTTAAGTTAGAAATTCATTACTTCCTCTACAAAAAGTTTGAATTAATATTTATGTTCAAAAATATAAACAAATGGTTCCAAAAATAATCTTTTGGCTAAAGATGTATTTGCAAAGAGATTTAATAGAAATCACAGTTATTTAGCCTAAACTTTGCGACTGAAGACAATTCAATACATTTTCTTTGACAATAAATATTAGACTTTTGAGATGATTTCAAATAAAGTTTAATCTATTAGTTTAGTTAGATTACTAGCGCTGTATATATCACAGCATCACTTCTGTGGCATATATTGGATGTGTTGACAGAGACGGAGACCAGAAATAGCAATTGTCTTACAATCAATTTATATATTGCTTCCAAAATGATATAATGGTTTTTATTAACCAAATAATAAAATTGACGTAAAGAAAGTATAATATAATTTACTAATAATTTTATCAAAGTTTAGGTCACGTAATAAGAAATGTCTAATAAAAATACAATAATAATAGACAGCAATTAATTCAATAATCCTATCGTTTGAAGTCTATATAGAGTTTGGTTACAGTCAAACCGTTTGCCTCAAGCAAAAGTATTTGGAACAGAGGTGAGGGTGCTTTAAGAACATTTAATAAACGTTTTTATTTTATCAACAAAAAAAACGCATTTACAGTTGAAGAAAGGTGAGGACGTAAAATATATCTATTGTTAGGAATTATAAAATACCGGAATTAACTTTTTTTAGTCTTAAAAAAAATTATTCAGCATTTCAATAATTATTATTATTGTGCAATACTGTATAACAATATAACTTGATAAATTATAAGTCTTGAGAATATGTACTAAGTATGGTTGCAAAGAGTGATATATTGTGAAAGTTTCATGAAACTTTACCCCAAAAAATATCTTTCATTTCACTACAACTAACACCATCTATGAATTTTTCAAAAATATGTGAAATAATGTTTTATAACGTGCAAAATGAGTTCAAATTAAACAATATATATATGATGAGAGAATATTTAATTAAAATTAAAGTTAGAGCTATAGTTAGAGTCAGAACAAGTTTTATTTATACATTTATTCCAAGGATTTTGTTTTAAATCTAGTTTAATTTTTGCAGTTTTAAAAAATAACCAAGATTTAGTTCAATTTTACTTAAGAGAAGACTTTATGCACCTTAAACAAGTTTTTTAGTACCAAACATAAGTTTATTGCAGAAATAGTTGTCAAAAAATTGCTTTCGAATCTTTCACTAAAAAATGAAAGTTTCAACCTTCCAGTGAAAGTTTCACTGAAAGTTTCACTCATTTTTAAATTTCATGAAATTTTACAACCTTAGTACTAAGATAAAGTTTCTTTGCATGGAGTCAAATGGTGATTTATGAGTGAAAAACAAATTTTTGATTAAAATCTGATTAATCTCTTGAGCTGTCAATTCCATCTTTACATCGCGATGGAAAATATCAGGAAGAAATTTCTATCATACCATTGATTGACTTGTACTGTGAACCCCCATACAAAAACATCATTACTTAAAGCAGGTGTAGGGAATTGAATTGAATCAAATCAAACGATGATTAATTGTTTTTTAAAACCAAAGCAATTGATACTTAATACGGGTCTATACTCTGGTCGGGTGTAAATGTCTTTAGGTTGATAAAACAACCGGGAATTTTAAAATTTGGCTGCCTCTGTTCTTGAGTATAGGAAGATATAGGGCCTTATATAAAAATAGACATAGATTATGTACTTAAACATGGTTAACTGCTACTGCTTGAGTTGGACCTAACCTAAACTAAACCAAAAATTAATCTACTAATCAAAGATCAATTCAACTAAAATCATACAAAATATTTTGACCCTTTAATATCGTGAATGAATAGTAAATTATAATAGAAATATTTGTAAACAAAAAATTGTATTAATGAATAGTTGTATTGGACTTAATTCATTAAAATAAAGGTGTAATTAAATAAATATATCTAATTGGACATTTTGGCTCTTCTTGTTAATTAGATACATAATCTTAGGTAGCATCGCAAAGTTAGCATCGATCTCATCCTAGGTCTGCGAAAATTTTGATTCTATCTACAGTACATCAAATATGCTGAATTGATTATTGATGCCTTTAATCTTTAAAAAAGAAAATCTTTTGAAATTGTGGTGTTTGTGTACCATATTATTGTTTTAGCCCATTATCTCACAAAATAGTCTATTTTCGAGTTTGATACTCTTTCCAATCGATTCAGCAGATAGTTGTATTGGACTTAATTCATTAAAATAAAGGGGTAATTAAATAAATATATCTAATTGGACATTTTGGCTCTTCTTGTTAATTAGATACATAATCTTAGCATGTCTATCTTCACATCGGGCTCTATATCCTCCTATCCTTAACCTATAGACCCAAGTATTTCTTTCACAAAATTACAAAAGAATTTTTTTACAATTTCAAAATGAGGCAAATTTTCAAAACTTCGAAGTAGGTGGTAGCTTATCTATCTATACTCCGTGGCCACCCATGTCAATATGACAAAGTAGTTCGGAATACCCCTGTAATTTAATCTCAACGCTATCTGACTGTCTTTTATTTTTGTTCCTTTAAATTAATTATAAGTAAAATCAGATTTTCTATAATAAGAACTATAAACAGAATTCATTTTTAGTCAATCAAATATTTCCTGAATTACATTACATAACTGAGTTTAAGGAACAGTTCTTTTTTTGTGATTCCATTATTTATAACATATTTTTGTTGATTGGATGAAATTGAATGAAGTAATGAAATATCTGTCAAAACAAGTTTTATGCAAACCTCTATTATTTATGTCACTAAATAAATATTAATGAAAATATTAATTGCAGAACAGTATTGAAGTCATGCGCTCACAAACAAAGTTTAGAGAAATGCCGACAACTTTTCACTCCGAATGAGAGATATATTGACTAAAAAAATACTTTGAAAGGAGAGAAAAAGTAAAAGAAAAGTATTAGAAAATATTTAAGTTTTTAAAGGCATAGCAATAGAAGCAATCGTATTGATTAAGTCAACTGACATTTAGTGCTATTATTAATTTAAGTGCCTTTGAATATATAGGCATTAATAATATTATCGCATGTTATTTGTCTTTCACTGTTCTGTTTGTCATATATTTATCGATTGAAAACACTTTTCGTGACTAACATTCGCATCACTTATTACTTCTAATCTTTTTTTACTCTCTTTTTTCTTTTACCACATTCTCTCACATAAATCGAGACAAAAAATAATAATTCGCTAAAAATATATTTTTCTGAACTTGTTTTATGACACAATTTTTTTTTATAAAGTTTTTTATATTAATAAAAACAGATTTTTTTGTGACATAAAAAGAACTTTCCCACTCCTATTCCTTCTCCCTTCTCTCTCCACACAAATCTTGGCCTCTTTTGCTCTCATTATTTCTTAACTCATATTTTTACGACTCAATCATTTTATATCCAAAAGTTTTTTTTTTGGACAATTTATTGAAGACAACACTTGTGCCTTATAGTATTGGACCAATAGTCATATTTGAATAATTTTTGGACAAACACTTCATCAAAACCAATTATGCTTTTATTAGTAAATTAAAAAATGCTTGATTCATATTTAGTTTATAATAACCCAATTTAACTGAGATTTATATTGCATTCAATTTCAAATTAATTTTAATAAAAAACAATTTATAGAGATTAAAATATTTGCGCAGATATGTCCAGGGTCAATAGGGCAGTCAATAGTTTTTCTCTGAGAATTTGAGATAAGTATGGAAGTATTTTATCAACATTTATCGATTTTTGGCAGAATTTTATGTTTTATAACAGAAATTCTAACTTATTTTTGTGTTTTAATAGAATTGCGGTTATTTTGCAAGAATATGACCACATTTAACAAGGATTTAACAAAAATTCGTTACTTTTCGTAAAATTCCACTGAATATTTTGACTTTTTAAACTTACCCATTTTATCCAACAGCAATTAGGGAGAGAAGAGATACTTTTGTGCGCTTTTTAGGATCAACTCTCTTTGCAGATGGGTTTCCCGACTGTACCCTTCCCTTTCGATATCTCTATATTTACGCAAAGAGTATTTATAATATAAAGGCTTTAAAGGGAATAAAATTTTTTTATAACAATAATGATTAGTATATTTGTGGACCAAATCTTTGAGATTGAGTTAAACGAATAAAATAACTACCGGTAATGTCTTCACAGAGATTTCACTTATAAATCTGGTCAACAGTTAAATTCAAAAACAGTAGTGAAACAGAAAAAAATCCAAACATAAATGCAATCTGTTTTTGAAGACAATCTGTGAAAATATCTCAAACAATAAGTAGTATTTGCTTTTAAAAAAATTGTGGCACTTTTGACAACTTTAAACCTTAAATATAATTATATTTTTTTAGAAATCTTTTCTTTTCTGTTGTTCTCAGACATCAATTAAACGATTGGAAAAACAAGTTAAGCCTTAAGAAGTGGAAGCATTGCTTTGTTGAACAGTTTGTGTACTGTTATCAGCAAAACATTGTTCAATATTATCGAAAAAGTTCTCCAAATTTTGTTCGCAATTGTTATTATTGTTTTGATTTATATTTTCCAAATCATTTGTAAGCATTGCTTCAAAATTTATGTCATTTTTATTATTGTTCTTCAATTCATTGATTAAACAATTCTTTTCCTCAATTTCTTTATTTAGTTTTGAATTTTCGGTTCTCAAAGTCAAGACTTTATTGCCTAACGATTGGGTCAATTGTTTGGCGTATTGTTTATTAATTTCAACTATTTTATCGACCTTTTGCTGAATAGTTGTTCTGTCGTCCAGAGCACTGATACTATTGATGTTATTTATAAATTCGTGCCAATAGTTAACATTCACTGATTGGCAACCGTCTGGAGTGGAGTCCAAACGCAAACCCAAGGCATTAGCCGTAGAATCGGATGCAAACATATTATTCAAATGATTGTTATGTTTCGCAAAATTTGCATTAATTTTGAGTAATTCTTGATTTTGATTCTGAGTTCGTCTCAACTCATGAGTGCATTCATTCAATTGTGTTTGCAATCGATTGACTCTACTCTTCAGGTCATTAATGATTGCCATTCCTTCTGAATATAGCATTTCGTTTGACTTTTTGATTGTTTTTATTTCTTTCTCTAATAAAACAATTTTCATATTTTTTTCCGACCATTCAATCGCTTTATTCCCGAAATTCTGTTTTGAATTCAATTGTGTTTCTAATGAATACATTTGTTTATATTTGGTCTCAAATTCTTGGTTTAGTTCTTCGACAAACAGTTGTTTGACATCCAATGGATTCCAGCGATAGAAAGCTCTCATTATATCAATAAAAGTCACTTTTGTTGACATTATTTCAGACATTCATTAATTACTTATCGCTTCAAATGAAAGGCTTTCACTGAAAAGGATTGTATTAAATGACTATTTTTTTAATAATAGATAAAAACAATTAATTAAAAAGTGTATCAAAAGATCAAATGTAAACACAAGTATTGAACACAACTTTTTCAAACGATTTGTTTATTTTTGTTTTTATAGTGAAATTAGAGGGACTTTATTGTCAATAAATTTAAGTTTTAGTACAAAATGTATTAAAAAGTTTTGTTTTTACGATAATTACGACCAAAAAATTTTTTGCTTTTATTTTTTGTTTATGTAAACCCTTTTTCTGCTTTTTTATTGGTTTTATTTTTTGGGATTATTTGAAGAACAGATCTGTTTTTGAAGTAATGCTGACAATAGACAAAACAATTGGTTAGGTTTGGGCCCATTTGGCCACATATGGGCTCACATTTATCCACAGTATAGACAACGCATACAGCACTCTATTATTGTCTTTTTAGACAATTTGTAGTTAATATTCTGCAAACTATACTCTAATACAGAGATGCCCAGGGGTTTAGAGCGACAAAGTACTACAGTATTATTATAATATAATATTATCGTTGATATTTCAACTAATCTGGGACAACTTTTAATCAAATCTTAACAATCTTAAATTATCAAAAGTTTAAGGAAAGGGTTGAAAATTCATTGAAAATTTACCCAAAATAAAAATACCCAATTTCAACTTGAAGTGACCTTATAAAATTTCGTGAAAAGTAGCATGAATTGATTGTTTGGATGCTATAACAGCAAAAAAGGTGGCTATTTATGCTCTATAATGCTGACCATTACTGCTCTAATACAAACACATATTAATTATTACAACTCTAATGACAAACGCATTATATTTAATATTGAAATTAAATGCAATTTTAAGCCAAAATGCAAACATATATTCTGTCCTTAATCTGGGATTATATTCTCAAAATAAATCTATTGATTGTAAATTCGATATCAAAAAAGTTTTTTTTTCGTTGACCTAAACATTGCTTATACAATGAAAATTAAATAGATTTCTATAAAGTATAGTATAGTTTATATGTATTTTAATATATAGGGTATAGAACTACAGTAGAATTGACATAAAAGATAAAAGACTGAAATGAAAGAAATTGGAGAAAATGCAGTGAATTTTTATATTCAAATTTCGTTGAATTTTTTTCGTTTATAAAATATTTTTCTGTTTGAATAGCAGTAGAAAATCGATTCTAAAATAAAAGGTTTGACTTACACAACAGACTATATTGTCGTTCAATTTACACACTATTTTCGTATTTTTGTGTAGACTTTGGAAAAAAATATAAAATCAAAGCTTTAGAAGAATGAAAATTTTTGTTTGTAATTAATTTATTGATTAGCCCAGAGCTATAGGACTTGAGCTTTACTATACAGAAATTCTACAAATTCTATTATAGAGATTAGACTAGGGGTGACCAATGAACTCAAAATCAGGGGGTATAGGGTACTGATAAGAACCTCAAAATCACAGGGGGGGTATAGAGGGTCTTTTCAACTACCTTATTCTAGCAGAATTTAATTAAAAATGACATATTATATCGACCAATTCTGCAAGAATTTGATAGAATTTACGCTAATTCTGCAAGAATTTAATAGAATTTGACCAAATTTAGCAAGAATTTGAAAACAATCTGTATTTCTCTAAGAATTTAGACAAAATTTCACAGAATATTCTTCAAAAACGGCGCCTTAGGTACGGTTTTCTTAAAATTTTTAGGGGGAGAGTTCGATTTTTTTCTTCATTACAGGGGCCCCTGTATTTTGGGAAGTTTTCGGTGATAGGGGGTATTTTGGCTATACCTTCGCCATTGGTCACCCCTAAAATAGACTGAAAAATATTGTCAATTCTTTAAGTTAGTCTAAAATTCTTAAAAAGTTTTAATTTTTATGAAAACAATAGAAGTTTATAAATGATTAAACTTTAAAATATTCTTGAATTCTCGATAAACTTTTTTAAAACAATAATCAGATTATAACTCAAAATACAGTCTAATCTTCGAGTTGTGAATTCCCGTACAGTGAAAATCTCCCTGTTGTGAACAAAGACAACTCATTTGACTGACTCGCAATACAAACTAATATTAAAAAAATTCCCAATTGTGAACTTCTGAGTTGTGAAAATCTCTGAGTTGTGAGCCATTTCATTAAAGAATTATGTTTTATATTCTCTATGCTGTGAAATGTGTCGCAAAGACTGTAAAAGTAGACCAAAAGAGCTAAAACAATGTGTCTCACTTAAAAACAAATAAATATCAAAATTATCAAAAAATTGTTTTATAAATTATATTATTATAGAAATAATATTAAAATAAATGTCAAAGAGAAAGAGAGAGTCAATTGATATTAAAACAAAGTATGAAATACTGCAAGACATCGAAAGGGGAATCGATTACAATATGATTGTCAGCAAATATGGTCTTAAAAGTCAAACAAACATTTGTCGAATTAAATCACAAAAGGAAGCGATTGAAAGAGCTTTCGAATCGGGTCAACACAACTCTAAGAGAAAACTATTGAGGAAACCAATGTTCAATGATATTGACAGTGCAGTCATTGATTGGTTATGTAAAGCCAGGGAGAAAAAGATTAGTATAAGTGGACCTCTCATTAAAGAAACGGCAAAAGAAATTGCAAAAAAATTAAAAATAGATTCATTTAAAGCAAGTGATGGATGGCTTAATAAGTTTCGGGAAAGACATGACATTATATTTGGATCAGTTGTGGGAGAGTCTGCAGGTGTAGATCAAAATGTGGTAACAGATTGGCTCCAAAATAGATTACCCGAAATACTCAGAAATTCCGATCCGAGAAATGTCTATAATTGTGATGAAACGGGACTCTTCTGGCGATTACAACCGAATAAAACAATGCGTTTCAAAGGTGAGACTTGTAGTTCAGGCAAATTGTCAAAAGAACGAATAACTGTTCTCTTATGCGCCAACTCTGATGGTTCTGACAAGAAAAGAATTGATGTAATTGGTAAATCTGCAAATCCAAGATGTTTTCGTAAAATTACAAAATTGCCGATCAATTACTACAGCAATAGTAAGGCATGGATGACATCTGATGTGTGGTATAAAATAATGTCTAAATTGAATAAAAAGTTTGTTAAGGAGAACAGAAATGTACTGATGTTTGTGGATAACTGCTCAGCACATCCGAGTAATTTGAAATTCTCAAACATTAAATTCATTTATTTGCCTCCAAATACCACTTCTTGCACTCAACCAATGGATTCAGGAATAATAAAAGTATTTAAAGGCTATTATAGAAAACAATTAGTTCGGCGACTATTAGCTGGTTTAATGTCAGGAGAAGACATCAATAAATCATTCATTAGTTTATTAGACTGCATATATATGCTTAAAACAGCCTGGGATGAAGTTTCAGAAGTGACCATAAAAAGCTGTTTCAAGAAATGTGGGTTTATTTGTGACTCAAATAGCGAAGCCGTTAATTCAATTTCAATAGAAACACCTGATATTTGGCCAGAAATAATGGAAACAAATGGAATTGACTTCAGTTTCAATGAATATGTAGATTGCGATAAAAGTGTTGCAGTCATTGAAGATACGGGACTTAAATCTACAGAAGAATCATTGTTTGTTTACAATATCTCTGATAATCCTGATTCTGCGGAAATTCAAATTAACTCTGACTCCGAACTTCAAATTGAAGATACAGAAGAAATTGAAACAAAATTGCCCACAATTTTAGACGTATTTAAAGCTGTTTCTACACTTAAAACATATTTCATATCTAAAAACAATTTCGATGAAAATATTCTTAAAGAATTGGATCAAATCAATGAAAAAGCTCACAAACTTTATGTCAATCGATTTAAACAATCAAAAATTACTGATTTTTTCTCAAATTAATGTATTTAATTGATCAAAAAGAATCTGAATAAAAATAAGTCTAAAAATTGTTTCATTCCCTACTGTGAACTCCCTGAGTTGTGAACAGATTCATAATGCATTTGCTAGTTCACAACTCGGAGATTAGACTGTATTACAGTAGCTTTGTATAAATATTATAGCAAAGGTAAAATTAAAAAACAAGTTGAAGGTAATTGTAATTATGTTGGGCTCGAATATTAACCCACCTTAGTTTTATTATGTTTAAAATTATTGCAATTATTAATTTTCAAACATAATAAACTATGGCAGGTCCAATATTAACATTAGTTCAAGTGCTGCAATATGATTGGCCGAATTCAAACCTTCTCGTCGACCACTGCATATCGGTTTTGATTCATTTCTGTGGATTTACTTGTTTTGCTTCATTTAACGCAAGTGTGGCCCAGGAATATCGCCAATGCTATTGCAATTGTCTGCAAAGACAGCATTTCCACCAAAACGAGTGAATTCTTCAAATTTATTTGTTGTGCAGACAAATGGGTCAGACATGCAGTCATACATAGCGTTGAAATTGTTTCCAATTCAGACCCGTTTAAGAACAGGCATTTAAGTACAGTTAAAACACGTTCGATGCCTATAATGGATGATAAAAGCGATTGAAAGCTAAATTCTTATATTCATTGAACAGAGCGGATGTGTTGAGCACTACTGAAGACGAATTCAGTTTGAAAATACAGAACTGGAAATATGAAGAAATTAAAAATTATTATAATTTTATTGAACACTATTAGTAAAATTCCTAATTTGGAATAATTTTATAAAATAAGATGAGATTTTTTAATTTATTCACAGCAATGATAAACAACTTGGCCAAGAATAGAGACATAGCTTATTTAGTAAATTAGCCGATGCTAAGCATTATTTGCATTATTTGTATGAATTATCTAAACTACAGATTATTGCGATCTCAGGTCTGATTCCAACTATAATCCCAAAGACTACGGGTATCCAGACTCGGGCGATTCAAAAGGGGGGGTATTTTTAGATTTTTTTTACTAAAAAGTATAAAGATTTTCAAAATATGAAAAATGCACA